>CM076569.1:696253574-696528132 GCA_034641835.2 Pinus albicaulis | reverse complement strand
TGCATTGATTTTCATTCTTTTACGCCTTGTAGAAATTTGATGAATAATGATTAATTATCCACCGAGACTATCCTGGTCACATACTATTTGAACTTCATACACAACACATAATCTCTTCCACTCAACTCAACTCAGATCATCACAATATGAAATAAAACAAGCGATAGCACATCAAATCATCATACACATTAAAACAGTATGTATGGGGAAAGATTATGGCTAAAAACCCCGTAGCTATTGTGTATATTATAATGGAGAAATCATGTAACAAAATCAATACAATACTCCTCACAAGTACTCATTACTTTCAGTGTTTTACATAGCTTTCGCTTTGATCAAAGTTAATGTTCAAAACTCCCCGCCAATTGCCTTGCCTCTATTGCGTGTTTAAATGCTATGTGATGGCCTATTTATATAGATAAACCACCAGCCTGAACTGCGCAATCCTCATGGGCTTACTCCACCTATCTGTGTGTTGCAAATAGCAACAGTATAGTCACAACTGATAGCTAACTCCACCCTTTCATCTACCTCTTTCACCGGTCTCCACTGAACTGATCATGCACTGTAGTGAACTGATGTGTTCTTGAGTTGAATAATGAGTTACTAATTAATGAATTAAATAATATTTAATTCACTCCACTCATAACTAATTGATTAGCTATTTAAACTAATCTCAATCAGTTCAACTAAAATAAACAGAACACAACTTCACTATCTGTCTCATTAACTCCTCCAAACTTCTGCCACTGAAGTCCAAATGAAGTCAACCATGCATGATGCCATCAAACCCTTGGGAACCACGTGATTCCTCTGTCATATGCATGATCCACTTCTGTATCTCGAACTGAAGTGCTCCAAGAGAGTAAACCATTGTTTATAGTCTAAATATTATTAAGGGTAAATAATATTTGACTTCCCTGTTTTAAGGAGAGGCAGTCTAAAAATAGACTTTGACATCTTTGACCTCAAAAATAGAGTCTCATATATTTTTACCAACATGACACATACTTCAAGAATATCAAACTGGAATCCCCGAACCATGCTCCATATGTCTAAAAATAAACATAGTCTAAAAATAGATTTTGCGCCAGAATTTTCCTGCGGGCCCACTTAGTGAAGGCGACTTCATTTCACTAAGCTCCATCATCTGCCGTATTCAACACTTTCCTCAACAAGATATGGATTATCTCGCAACCCCTATCCTCGCCTTCCGTGGAATTCGAACTTGCCCCTGCGCCTTGTCAGTATGTCGGCATCCCGATCCTCTCAGGGGGAACATATGAAAGCATCATGATTCTCCACCGAACACAATCCCGCTGAACACAATCTTCGATATGATGGTACTCCGATGTCATGCTTGGACCTATCATGAACATCGATTAGCTCTACAGCTTGATGCACTCAAGTTATTTTCAGTAGATCACCGTACGCTCCAAATGCAACCTGAACAAACCTGCGAGGATCTTCCTCATCCAAATAGCCTCGCATGCAGCCAAGCTAGCTGCCATGTACTCGGCCTCTGCTGAACTGAGTGCCACGGATCTCTGCTTCCTGCTGTACCAGGAAACTGCTATCGACCGAATGCTGAAAGCTCCTCTAGATGTGCTCTTCCGGTCCGTTGGACTCCCTGCCCAATCTGCATCAGTGAAGCCAGAAAGCTTCGATCCATCCTCTTGTCTGTGCCATAGACCATATCCCGATGTGCATCTAATATAGTGCAATACATGCTTTCCTGCCTTGCAAAAGAGCTTGGTAGGCTTAACCATAGCTTGCGAAAGCTAGTTAACTGCATAGCATATATCAGGTCGTGTATTGACCAGATACATAAGCGACCCCACCAACTGTCCATAGACAGTGGCATCCACTACCTCCGCTGAAGTAGCATCCTCCTTCCTCCAACCACCAAGAAGAGGAGTGTCAACAGGCTTGCAGCCTTGCATTTTGAACCTCTCCAGAATCTCCCGAGCACACTTGCCCTGAGAAACAAACAGTCCTCTGCTGCACTGCCAAATCTCCAATCCCAGGAAATAATGAAGGATGCCCAGGTCCTTCATCTCAAACTCTCGTGCAATATCCTCCTTGCATGAAAGTATCAACTGCTCATCGCCAGTCAAAATCAGATCATCTACATACAGTACGATGATCAACAACTTCCCCTCCACCACAATCTACTACAGGTTTGGATCTGCCTCACTCTTGGAGAATCCAAGCCCGGTGAAGTAGATGTCTATCCGAGTGTACCAAGCACGAGGTGCTTGCTTCAGCCCGTACAGTGCTCTCTTGAGTCGGCACACATGCGACTCACTGCTGAAGATCTCAAAACCTTCAGGCTGCTCTATGTACACCTCTTCCTCAATAACCCCATTGAGGAACGTAGTCTTCACATCCATCTGATGAATGTGCCACCCCATCTACGCTGAGAGAGCAAGGATCTTCCATATGGAAGAGTACCTTGCGACAGGTGCAAAATTATCCTCATAGTCAATCCCCTCGATCTGTGAAAAGCCACGGGCGACAAATCTCGCCTTGTACTTCTCCACAATCCCGTCAGCTGCCTGCTTCACCTTGTAGATCCATATCGAACCCACCACTAATTTTCCCACCGATCTTGGGACAATCTCCCATGCACTGTTCCTGATGATTGAATCATATTCTTCGATCATGGCATCAACCCATGCGGGTTCCTCCACAGCTTCCTCAAAAGAGGATGGCTCTGTCACAACACATTGACTCACAAGAGCCATGTATCCAATGTACCGATCCGGTGACTGTCTCTGTCTGCGCTGTGCTGTAGGTGGTCCTACAACCTTCTCTGCATCCCGAGCCAGTCGCTCAGCTTCTGTAGTGCGCATGCGCCCTCTGATGGTTGGCGCTGCCTGGGTGGTTTCTTCCACCTCCTGAACCTCCTCTCGTGGCTGATCCACATCCGGAAGCTCCTCCTTAGGAACTAACAGCTCCTCATCTGCATGCAAGTGTAGCTCCCTCTCAAGCGAACACTGCATGGCTTTCTCCTCCTGAAATTTTATATCCCGTCGCACAACAGTCTTTCGACTATCTGAAAAATACACCCGGTAGTTGTGAGGTGTATCAGTGTACCCCACAAATATTCCAACCTCAGCAGTTGGATCCAGCTTCCTTCTCGCATCCTTCGTCACATGCATGTAGATAGGAGAACCAAAAATCTGCAAATGGGAAATATCAGGCCTCTTGCCAGAATAAGCCTCCTCCAGTGTACTCATGCCAAGAACCTTGTGAGGACAACGGTTCTACACATACACTGTTGTATTGCATGCCTTAGCCCACAAGTGAAGGGGTAGGCCCTGATCATGCAACATCGCCCGTGCAGCACCCACGATCGTTCTGTTCTTCCGCTCAGCCACCCCGTTCTGCTGTGGGTTATGGGGTGTGATGAGCTCTCTCCGAATCCCTTCTGCGCTGCAGAACTCCTTGAATTCAACCGAGATGAATTCACCACCGTTATCACTCCTTAGAGAAATCACCTTCTTCCCCGACTCCTTCTCGACTAGTGCTTTAAACTCACAGAACTTCGCGAATGTATCGCTCTTCTTCTGCATGAAGAAGATCCAGCACTTTCGAGAGAAATCATCAACAAAGATCACATAATACCTGTGATTTGTTGTCGAAGCAACTAAGAAAGGACCACACACGTCTGTGTGAACTCTCTCAAGGATCAGCGTGGCGCGACTATCCTTCTCGTGAAAGGTGGCTTTCACATACTTCCCTAAAGTACACCCCTTGCACTGATCTGACTACGCAAGGGTGCCCTTAGGAAGCCCAGTAGAAATCTGCTGCAGAATCTTCAAATCTCCATGGTGAAGGTGGCCCAATCTCCTGTGCCACAGTTCACCCTCATCATCCCGGCTCACCACTTCTCCCGCCTTGCATGCCATAGCTGCGCAACCATCTACCTGCAACTGATAAAGGTTCTTAGTTTGAACCCCTATCTTCTGGGTCTCTCCAGTAGTCTTACTGCACAGGAAGGCTTTTCCTTCGCTGAAGACCACATCATACCCCTTATCCTCCAACATCGCCACATAAATCAGGTTCTTCTTCAATCCAGGTACATGCATGACATCCTTTAATACAAAGGGTTTACCAGACTCCCTCTGAAAGGATATGGTACCGATACCAGTCGCACTGTATCTACCATCATCGCCCATCTCGATGTGCACACCCAAATCTTTGTCCTCCAGATCTGAGAACAAATCCCGATCTCCCGTCATATGAAATGACGCACCGCTGTCCAAGAACCATACCAATCCCAACACACTTGAAACCAAGCATGCAATCAGTGAAAAGTCAAGCTCAAACTGTGAAGCCAAAGCTTCTCCATCTGCAGATCTTCCCGCTTGCTTGTTCTTATTCTTCTTTGGACAATTGGTAGCATAATGTCTGTGATCATGGTAGTGAAAACACTTCACTTTCGCCATATCCTGCTTCTTTCCCTTTGCACCAGAATGAGAGGTTTTCTTACCTTTCCCTTTATTTTCTTTGGCCACCAAAGCGCAGTTCTCTTCATCAGCTCCCTTTGATGAAGATCCATCTCGAGTAGTCCTCCTTATCTCCTCCTGCATGAGATCCGCCCAAAGGCGCTCCCATCCCGGCAGCTTCTCCCGACCATTCACACTATCTTGATATGAGTGCCAAGCCTTCGAAAGACCAAGGAGAGCTAGGTCGACCATTTCCTCGTCTTCGACAGTCACCCCCACACTTCCCATCTCATCTCTGCACTGAGTGAACTTCGTGAGGTATTTGGCGATATTGTCGCCTTTCTCCATCTTGATGTTCCTGAGCTTATCTTTGAGTGCCAGCTTCCTTTGGTCGCTCTTACTCTGGAATAGATCCGTCAAAGCTTTCCACATTAAATATGGAGTAGCCTTTCCATGCAGGCTGGATATAATATGATCCTTGACGCCCTCCAACAGGATCCTTCGACACTTCACCATCTTCTTTTGCCATGCATCGACTTCAGCTGCATCAGTGGGCTTTTGGACATCCGTATCTACGAACTCCTTCAGACCATTATCTTCTAATACTGCTTCCATGCGATCTTTCCATGCAACATAATTCGAACTGCCTTCAAGAGCATATTCGAGTCGCAAACCGTTGAAAGACATATTCAACACTGGCACCAAGAAAACAAAACTGCTGCAAAATTTCGAATTCCACCTCAAAGCTCAACCGCTCTAGATCTGTGAGAACAAATTATTTCTAGCACAGAGATCAACTGCAAGGGGCATTTACCAGACCTTTCACTTTCCGAAGAAAGATGAATCCTGAGGCTACCTGGCCCGCATGCAGACTCTGTCTACCGAAATAAGTTTGTAATCACTGTGATGATCAATCTCTGCTTCAATAGCTCTGATACCATGTAGAAATTTGCTGAATAATGATTAATTATCCACCAAGACTATCCTGGTCACATACTATTTGAACTTCATACACAACACATAATCTCTTCCACTCAGATCAACTCAGATCATCACACATGCGGAAATAAAATCAAGCGATAACACATCAAATCATCATACACATTAACACAGTATGTAAGGGGAAAGCTTATAGCTGAAAACCCCGCAGCTATTGTGTATATTATAATGGAGAAATCAAGTAACAAACTCAGTACAATACTCCTCACAAGTACTCAGTACTTTCGCATACAGTTACTCACAATCTAGCTCAGTTTTGAACAGGTTACTGGTTCAAAACTCACCGCCAATTGCCTTGCCTCTATTGTGTGTTTCAATGCTATGGGATGGCCTCTTTATATAGATAAACCACCAGCCTGAACTGCGCAATCCTCATGGGCTTACTCCACCTATTTGTGTGTTGCAAATAGCAACAGTATAGTCACAACTGATAGCTAACTCCACCCTTTCATCTACCTCTTTCACTGGTCTCCACTGAACTGATCATGCACTGTAGTGAACTGATGTGTTCTTGAGTTGAATAATGAGTTAATAATTAATTAATTAAATAATATTTAATTCACTCCACTCATAACTAATTGATTAGCTAGTTAAACTAATCTCAACTAGTTCAACTAAAATAAACAGAACACAACTCCACTATATGTCTCATTAACTCCTCCAAACTTCTGCCACTGAAGTCCAACTGAAGTCAACCATGCATGATGCCATCAAACCCTTGGGAACCACGTGATTCCTCTGTCAGATGCATGAGCCACTTCTGTAGCTCGAACTGAAGTGCTCCAAGAGAGTAAACTGAATTTTATAGTCTAAATATTATTAAGGGTAAATAATATTTGACTTCCATATTTTTAGGAGAGGCAGTCTAAAAATAGCCTTCGACCTCTTCGACCTAAAAAATAGAGTCTCATCTATTTTTTACCAACATGAGACATACTTCAAGAATCTCAAACCTGGAATCCTCGAAGCCATAGCCTATGTCTACAAAATAGAACATAGGTCCAAAAATCGATTTTGCGCGGAATTTTCCCCTGCGGGCCCACTGCTATTGAAGGCGACTTCATTTCACTAAGCTCACATCATCTTCGTCTGCGCACTTTTCAACACGCCTTCCTCTCGTCGTAGCTCGTGCCCCATGCTCGCCCTCATGCGCTCTCACTGCGGGATTTTTGCTCTTAGCCCACTGTACCCGCCAACCTATGGATACAATTCCAAGAGGGCACCGATGTGGTAGTTGTTGAGGAGGTGAGCGGCGGATATCCCTCCCGCCCTCCATTTCCCTGCACGGTGCCTACATGCTCCCTTATCCATATACGGTTGTCGCTACCGGAAGAACCTAAGGTTCAGTCGACCCCAATTTATCTCGTTCCATCTACTTGATTCATCTTTGCTCGGAGGAGCAACACCACCTGCGCTAGCTCGGAAAGCAGAAAAGTGTCCCGCTAGAATCTACATTATCACGCTCATCCTCTCGCTTCGCGCTCAAAAATCCTTAGAGCCTCCCGGTAAATCTACTTGAGCGGAAGACTCGGACGATGGTGGGAGCGATCCCTAACCATGAGGACACAAGGAAAAATATGCAAAAAGTGGACCATGCATCTCTCTATCTTCTACAAAGCACATCGATATGGTCTCCACTTTGAATCCCGGAAAGAGTCGACCTCTCGGGAGAACTGACACCGAGACCATGTATGACTATGGCTGGTTCATAATTCAGGAGAGTCTCATTAGAAAAGAGAACCATGACGTCGAGAACGAGTGGGTTGCATCTCTGCCCTGTAGCTCCTTCTCCTTTCTTGCGTTTGTACATGCTCCTTTATAATTCTTATTCCTATATTTATCTTTTTCCTCACAGCTTTGTCAATCATATTTTTGCTAATGGATGGTTTCCCCTAGAAGGAGCTTGAACCTATTTTTTTTAACGTCTATGAACTCAGTTAAGGGTTGGTTTCCCTATGAAGGGAAGCCCATTTTTTGACTATTTCAGTCTGTCTTCATCCAACATCGGGTTGGCTAATCCAACAACCCTTGTTCTACAAGTTTGATTGTAATTTATGTAAACTATAATATAAATTAGCATATTTTTCAAAAAAAAATGAAGCTACATTTGCACGCTCGACCTTACCTACATCAATCATATGGTTTTCATAAGTTTTAGAACATATAAGTCATGCTAACATTCACCATGCTAGTAAATGTAATAACTGGAATAAAAAACAAGTGAATGAGGATGGAAAGAAAGCATGAACATGCTCACTAAAAATAACACCAACACCAAATTTCTCACTTTGTTCACTGCTACTAGAAGGTGAAAAATGATGATAAATTTATTATATCTTTATGCCGGTGGCATTTGGGAAGCATCGATTTAGGGTCCATACATTGAAAGTTGCAACAAAGGAGAAACATATTTTAGATTGGGGTATAAGCATGGTTTATTAATGAAGCCACGAGGTTGGAACGCTTAGGTCATCTAAAAAACCTTCTATCCTTAATCGGTAGAACAAATTAGATGTGATTTCACATGATTCAAATATATATATATATATATATTAAATTTTGATCACCTTTTTGGAGGAAAGATCAACTATCAACAACGATCCGACACATAATCCTATTTATAAATTAAATTTTGATCCACCCTTTTGGAAAAGTCGAGATAAATATAAGCAAGGATATACAATATGTGGGAATCCTCCAAAATGCTACCAGGAATTAGTACGCGAGGAGTGTCCTGAGGGATAAAATCCCATGTTCCTGATTATACACACGTCGTACTATTCAATGCGTTGGTGCTGAGAGGCTCCTTTCATGTTTCCAAAAATTTGGGTGTGTATTCACTATGTAAAAGTGACATAGATAGTACCATTGAACTCTAAAATGTCTTCATTCAATGCTGTTTTATAAAGGAATTAGTTATAGTGGGGTGTGGAGTGACTCAACTTCATATGTAAAAGAGAAATAGCTAATTACACAATGAACTCCTAAAATCTCTTCATTGAAAGTTTCATTCGATGCTAGTTTTGTGAAAGGTTTTTATCATGGGAAGTAACTATGTACAATGAATTTCTCACATAATGGATGTCTCCCGCATAATGAAATTATGGAAATATTATTTGTCTTATTCATTGTATAAGCATGGATTTAATATATTTTCTCTATCTAAATATAGTCCCAATAATACTTCAAGGAGATTTCTATCTCTAGTAGTTCATCTCTATGGATTTATATGTGAATTGTGTACTTTCTATAAAAAAATTTTGAACAGTAGTATCCCAATAGCTTTATTTTCCTTCGCTTCTGTTTTAAACTGCGGGGATTACTGCCTTCATAATATTTTCCTTACGATGAATGTTTATATGATCATTGAATCCCGCATGATAATCATGTTAATGCTATCTTCAAATCTCGTGAGAACCTAGTTATGCAATGTATGGAGTAATGATCTCAATACACTATAAGGAAAAAGGACATTGGTGAGGGGTGAAAAATGTCACCATAAAGTCATAATTGAGTGAGGTCAAAAGAGATTAACCAGTACACCAAAAAATGAATGTCACCAAAAGTGTAGCGTCACGAGTAAAAGGTTTTGTGAGTGACATTCAAGGTCCTTCACGATAATGGTTTATAATGATGGATAGTGACCATCACCATTTCATGGATGAGCAATGGTGATGGAAAATACCCTCCATCACCAAAAAGCAGTAAACGTCACCAAAGGTAGTGTCACCGAAAATGCTATGTGTTGTGGTGACATTCAAGATCTGTCACGAATATTGATTATGAATGATGGATAAGGACTAGTCACCATTTCATATGAACAACAACAATTTTTGGTGATGGACCTGTATCATGGTCGTCACTATTGGTGCTTATATACTGCGTGACATTTCTTGACCGTCACCACTTTCATATTTGGCCGAGGGTCAAAAAATGCCATGATAAACTCATTGGTGACATCGAAGGTCCGTCACGAATAATGACTATAATGACAAACAGCATGAGCCTCACCATTTCATATCAACAACAACAATTTATGGTGACGTACCCTTTTATGGTGATGCCACTATTTGATAGCGTATATAGCATGGGCGTTCATTGACCGTCACCATTTCATATTTTGGCGAGGGTCAAAAATATGTCACCATAAACTCAAAGTAGTGATGGTCGAAAGAGCATCCATCACCAAAAATTAATCATCGTCATTCCCTATGAGATATCGGGGCACGAGTGGAATCAAAACCACCAACCTCCCCGCTTGTAAAGAAGGTGCTCTTCCATTGCAGGCTAGCACCCTTTAAAAGAAGATATCGTAGAAAAGTCCTTAGCGAACCACCAACGTAAACATGAGCTAAGAAATATTGCTTTGTCAAAGAGATATTCATGGTCAAATTAACAAGAAAGTGACCTTTTAGCATCGTTGCATCAGTGCTTGCTCTACTAATATTTGGCCTAAACAATAAACAAAAAAATACTTTTCAATTTAGTAGGAGCATGCCTGGGGAAAATAATATTACAAGAATATCTCTAGCATTCAACATTTTGACCCACTAAATCACTTTTACATCTTTTTGAAGCTCATTTATCAACAAAGGGCTTAAAGTTGGGAACAATGCTATGATATGGACATTTGTCCTTCAGACGTAGAGTTATGAGACACATATACCACTATACCCTGAGAAAAATGTGGTTGTAACATGACACGTAAACTCTCTTAACCATAAATATGCTCTTAGTATGGTATTGGATTCTCGGACTAGTGCTTCGAAGTTTAGGGTGCCAAAGACTTTAGATTTTTAACTATGATATGGTGCATTGTCAGCGACTTAAGGACAACGATACTATTTGAGAATTTCATAGTAGGAAACCTCAAATTTTTTGTGTCTCGGAAAACTCAAGTTTAAATGGAAATATTTTTGTATAATGGTTGTGACTCATATGGATGCACATTAGCATATACTTTTTGTTTTTTCCTAAATTTGAATGATTATGTAATTTTTTGTCAACCAATTTTTTTGATCCGATTTTTATCTGAGCTTCCCGATTCGATTCACATTTTTGAGGTTAACCATTTCTAACTTAACACGGTCAAGTTCATGTAATTAAATAGATCATAAAAGATAAGGTCGTATTTGTGTGTTCATGTAGAGTATGGTGTGCATAAATAATATGGGATTTACAAAAATCTTCACCTATGCCCAGTACTGAAAGATTCAGAGTGCTCTGATGATCGTAATCAAATGTGTAAGAGAATATCCCTAAATTTAGAAATAAGAATCTTATGATGTGTCAATTGGGAAAAAAGATTTCTAATGTACCTGGAAATATCTTCTTGCACCACGAAAAACACTTGCAGAGTAAGAGAAAGAATGTACACAAAAATACATCTAATTATGAAGTAGAAGGTTATAGACTTCAAGTGAAAAAGCGTTGGACAAAGTACTCACTATAAATAACATCAACCACTTCAACCACAAAATGGTATAACATAGGATGTCTCAATACATCAAGAAAAATTAAATACATATGCATTACCACATATTTGTTTCAAGAGACAATATTTAAATCTCTACCATTCAAGAATTTCAACTAGATTACCAATTCAGAGCCATAAAAATTATGAACAAAATAGCTCATCTTGAAAAGAGAGCTAAATAATCCCCTTAAACTTGGACTCTTCTTAGGAAACATAAATAACAACATAAAAGTTGTGTAATTGTGAATATAAATAGCTAAACATCTAAAAACTATTAAAGAAAAGCCAGGATACAATGCACATTTGAAGAACAAGCGGTAATAGTAGTGAAATTTAGCTCAAGGAATAAAAAGTAGTAGAAGAAAAATTTTTCAAAGAAGTATGGCATGTAAAGGAGGCTCTAAGACACTAGAATAGCATAAGGACGAAATGAGAGAATCAAGGAAACTAAAAATATCAAGCAATAAAACTACCACAAAAAATGTCAATTATGGAATAAGAAATATGATGATGTCTCAACCCTAAAGAATACATCCACAAAACTAGAAACAACTTTCATACTTCTAGAGTTTACAAGAACTTAGCTGAAAAATGCATATGCATTATTAAAATTAGAGAACAATGTTAGAATGCCGAAGAAAAAGGTCCAAAATGATTAATACTTGTCGCTCACCTTTACACGTTTTCCATAAAGGACCAAATGGAGGTGCTTTAATGGTGTTATGTAGCTACTGCTCCTCATGGAAAATTGCATGACTCACTTCATAATCAAGAAATGTCGTATTGTTGTCAATATTCATTAAGAAAAGATTCCATACAAGGATGAAATTGAAAATTATATCAAATGCCATTTACGTGTACTAGTACAGAAAGTCTAATGTTGAAAATTTGCTTTCTTAAGTGACAATTCGGAAAGCAGAAAGAATCTAATACAAAGATACAATTGAAAATTATCAAAAATGGATTTTGATTCAAAATGCTTGGTAGGCTTGCCTCATCATGAATAGGATATAGACTTACCCTCACAAGACTGAGACAATTGAGGCTGATTTCTTGATTGCCAAAGTGTAATGTATCTTTGACACCACACACCATTACTTTCATTGCCATAAATCAAATACACACACACACACACACACCAAACTCCCCGATAGATAGGCCTATTAGAGTGGAAACAATCTATAAGTATTTTTCAAGAGTCATTAATACTTTGCCACATTTATTTTAATACCTGTGACCAATAGTAATATTAGATGTATGTAGTTAGGTAGTAGTAATTGGTAGTCGTGGAGTCATTAACTACATAGTACAGTGATTTTATTTCTAACCTATGCAACTAAGTAATGTTAGATGTTGTATCTAGTGGGCTATGTGCATACCACCTAATCCCAATATGAAATTTCTATTAAAATGTGATATATAGTGTTTTATAGTGTGTGAGGAGAATATATGCTTTCAATGTGAATAATAAGAATAACATATCATTCTCACACACCAACATTTTGTGTGGAGGAGGTTTGCACCCTAATGAATTACAAGACCTTTCGTGGGAAACTTTGAGCAGCTTTCCAGACACATTTATGTTTGTATAATTCATTTATTATTTATTTCCTTGGGATGAAAAGAAGTGATAGATACTTGATTGTCTTCCAACTATTGGTTTTTTATCACAAAATGAGATGAAGTCATTAACATAGGATCGATTTCTTTACAAGAGCTCTTCCAAGAAATTATTACTACTTTCCTTCCTTACTAAAATAACTCAAAAGTATAAACTATGTGGCGACGATTTTATTATTAGACTAGTCATATGTTTCATGTAAAGTTGAATAGTGAAGCTGCAAGATTAATTCATGGATGTCGGCAATGATCTCCCTTTAGCGAGTAAGAAGTCGTACTTTTTTCTAGGGCATATGAACAAGTAAACATAAAATCAAGTAGATACGTCAGTGATGAGGCTACTATATTTTTACTTTGCACTGTGGCACTTGAAGATTTTTTGTTTCCGGTTCTTTTGGATAAAAAATAAAATAAAATAAAAATCATTTTCTTCTCCATGGAAAAAAAATAATCCTAGAAGAAACTTTGGACATTCCCTTTCAAATCATTACATTCCTTCCACTATTTGGATAATTTCATAAATAAATCCTCAGTAACAAATAACTCATCAAACAGCATGATAGATGCTCTGTATTGAATTCAGGAAATTGATCTACATGAATTCAATTATCTCTTTAGTTGTTGTTTATCATCTACACAACTATTCTCCTCTCCTTTTTGACTTAATTCAAAAAATAAATAACTCCCATTTTGCTTCTTTAAGTTGTTGAGTTGGACTTAACCATTTCACACATATTCATTCACTTACAGTACGCTGGGCATTTGTCCAATTTTAACATTTTCAAAGTTTCAACATAGCAATGAGGAAAGTCTAAATAGACAACCATAGACTCACTTCAAATTCCAAGTTTCGGATGGAAGACATTCATCAATGTCAGTCAGATAAAGATAATTTTCATATCATGCGGATGGTCGTGGACTTTGTGTGACTTATTAAGACTTGAAAGGAAAAGACTGATTGAGGATGCATTCTTGAGTGTACAAATGTCACTCGGGATTTCTCAAGTTGGATCATAATTGAATAATAAATGCTTGTTTTGGGTGGTGAATTTTGTAGTACTGAATCCACTCAAGATCTTCGTGTACATGATTCATTCATATTCTTAATGAACTCCACCCTAATTGTATAGGAAACTTTCAAAAGGCCTATCACACTCAGCTTAGAGTTTACGTACTCAACACAATCCACCCATAGAGAATTCAAAATTACAAATGGCCCATACTCTATCAAATGTTGCTGATGCTCACGTTAGGATGGAGCTATATATATGGCATTGGATACACATACCAAGCTAACCAATGCGGACTTCGCTTTCTCTAGCTAGGTGGGGTGTCTACTCTCCTATTGGATTTTCACTACAAAAAACACATGACAAAGATTAATCAAAGGCAAACCTAAGATTTCATAATAGAGTTCTTGACATCATGCATTTCCTCCGAGTTATACACTAGGCTTCCTTTAATACTTGCCATGATGGTCAATTCACTTTATCAATACGATAGGAAATAGCTATGATCTACACAATTGAACTCTCGAAGAACATAACTTATTGAATCAATGCTTCTAGCATTCCCTTGTAGTTTAAATCCAACTTTCTAAGATGTGGAGAAATTGAAAAGCTAGAACAAACTAGAAAGAGTAGATTCCAACTTTTTATGCTGGTAGCCATCTATTTAAACCCACTTTTTCAACAAGATTTGCTCATTGCACTCAAAATATAAGAAGCAACATTCCAAAGAAGCCATGTTAAACTCGAAATCCCTGCTAAAAGTTTCTCTTATTTTTCTATTCAGTAATCCAACCTCCGAGATAGCGTTACAACCTTGAATTACTGTGCTTCTAAAGGGATGGCTCAAATTTTATATCCATGTCACAATAGAATTTTACACTCTACATTACCCCTGTCAAAGCTCTCGACATACGTGTTTTTCACACTAAGAATCATGAATACACCATGTCAATCCTAATGTTATGTAAAGAACTAGGCACAATAGGGGAAAAGGAACCTCTCACAAATGATATTAATAACTTTGTACATTCAAATAATAAGAAAAGTATAATTCATGTAATAAAGCGTACCTATTTGAAAAACAGCTTTCCTAATTTGCTACATGTACCATTATGCACCGCTGTGAGTTTTAATGTTAGATGATTCAAATAATCTATACCTTAAGATTAAAGAACTATTATTTTTAATCGTTATACCTAGAAAAATATATATTAACGAACATCGTCGATCCTTATGAGGGGTTTCAATCGACATCAGAACTGCAGTGAGGGGTTTCTACGCTCTCATACATTAAGCTCATCTATTCTTTGGTGGCTGCCGAGCTCATGTTTCTTCTTCGGTGAGCCGCGACTCACTTTCGCAAGCGGGGCATGACCATGGCCTTAACCCCTTAGTGGAACAACACACATTAGTGTTGCCTCATCTGCGCTCTTTCGTTGGATATTGCGTGTACGCACTAATCCGGCACTGCAGTACTATTGCAATTTTCTATATACAGGCGTTCACACTAAATAACGAGAATACCACCAAGTTCACACTTCTCGGGATATATAGGAGGAATAGCCTCTCCTCTTCATCATTTCTTTCATTCCCAAAGCACGAGAAGCTTTCAATTAGAGACGAGGGAGCTCTTAGCGAGCGAGTGATCAATTCTAAGATTAGATTATCCATATTGTTTCTATAGAGTAGCATTTATTTTCCCTTGTTTCCTGGGGTTGGGAGCTTCTTATTTATGCCTTCTTTATTTTGCTTTTTTTGCCCGTTTTGTGGGCCGTGGTTTTGTTATTGATAGAATGGGGGTTTATATTCATTATGTTTGTATAATTCGGGTCGATTATTCATTCATAGTGTACGGTGCCCAATTTTCGGTGGGTGGCGGAGCTCCAATAATCGCCCACATACTACTCCATAGTATTTGCCACCCTTAGCAGAGAATAAAAGAAAAAATAAGATTGAAATCGACCTAGAGGGATACTAGTAATGTCAAACGATGATAATAATCTATTCACACTAAGATCGTAACAATATATAGAGCCCGATACTATGTATGAATGTTGTGATGGCTTACGATGGTTTTATTGTGATTGGCTGATGGGGTGATGTTTTTATTTTTGGTTTTGCGGAAGAGGAGGTGGATCAATGGATATTTTGCACTACTAGCTTCGCTTGATCTCCATGGATGATGATACATAAATAAATGTGAGTTTTGGGGTTGTATTACAATAATCCTAACACAACTCTAACTGCTGAAAGACAAATATAATCAAAATTGGATATTTTTTTCCGGAATGCGAAAGATTCACTGCTGTAATGGCTTTGCTTATATTGGAAACTCACACAAGCTAGAAATTGAACACAACCCCGCATTTGGCTAATGGGATGCTCTACCACACGTATTCATAATATATATCATTAATGGTTTGGTTTGAAGTTGTGGATTAGTAATTCCCCCTTAATGGTTTCGTTTGCAGACGCTCTGGTATCGCTGGATATTGCTTATACGTCTATCGCACACGCCTACTGCATATTTCAATTGTCCATTGCATGGCTTTTGCACGTGAAATAACAAGAAGACCACCAGAGTTCACGTGCTCTCGAGATATATAGGGATGGAATATCATTCTTCCCCTCTCTTCATGCAGTCCATTTCATTCCCAAAGCTACGAAGCTTTGAAGTATGAGGCCAAGGGAGCTTCTTAGCGTAGCAGCCCATCAACTCTCAAATTAGGTTAGCCATATTGTTTCTATAGAGTTCTTCTCCTTTTAATTTATTTTCCCATGTTTCTGAGGTTTAGGGGCTTCTTATTTATGCCCCTATCTCATGATTTTTTTTCCCCTGTTTGTGGGCCATGGTTTTGTTATTGATAATAATGGGGGTTTATATGATTATGTTTCAAAATTAAGGATAAGTCTATTCATTTATGGCAAGTAGCCCAAGTTTGGTGGGTGGGAGAGTTCTCATCAATGCCCTACGTGACTACCCATGGTATTTACCACCGTTAGAGAGAATAAAAAGAAAATACAAGATTGAAATCGACCTCGAGGATACTAATAATGTCGAAAACTAGGTGATAATAATCTGATTTCACACCAAGATCGAGGAAAAAATATATAGCCCGGTATTCTCGTAAGTATATACTATGTATGAATTTGTGATGGCTTACGATGGTTTTATTGTGATTACGGTGGGGTGATGTTTTTTTATTTTCTGGGTTTTGCAAAAGAGGAAATGGCTCAATAGATATTTGGCCTCTGCGCTTTAGCTTGATCTCCATGGATGATGATACGTAAATAAGTATGAGTTTTGGGAGTTGTATTCACAACAATCCCTAACACAACTCTAGGGCCAGCTCTGAAAGACGAATATAATCAAAATTGATAGCTTTTCAAAATGCAGAAAGAGTTCATCCCGCGAAATGGATTTATATTGAAAACTCAACAAGCTAGAAATTGAACACAAACTCGCATTTGGCTAATGCGGATGCTCTGCACCGCATATTCATAATACTATATCAACTTAATACGTTCGACTTTAGAAGTCGTGGATTGGTACTCCCTTAATGATTTGAGCTGAAGTTGTGGATTGATAATTTTCCTTAATGGTTTTGGTTTGAAGATGTGGATTTGTAATTTCTCCTTAAGCGACTCTTACGATTCTCAGATCATCCCGACCAAAGGGATTGAAGTCACAACAAAACCCTTAGCTCGACATGCTATTTTTTGTTTCAATGTGAAAGTGCAACTCCTGCTAGCTCAAATATTTTCTAGCTAGTAGTTGCTATGTACAGGATTGAAATAAAACTGCTCAAAAAACTTTATGACTCACTGAAAGTGGGAACTTATGAATAGATTTCTCCTTAACCTAGGCATAGCTAGAAGCCAAAGTCATAAATAAACACAAAATAATGTTCATAGCTTTGCTCAGGAACTCTCTTTAACCTGGGCATAACTAGAAGCCAAAGCTGTAAATAACACAAGAATTTTCGCAGCTTCACTGAGGAGCTGTCTTTTAGCAGAAAGTTTATCAAATTACTAAATCTATATGAGTAAATGGTCATCTGAGTGAAGATAGCTATTGATTAATTAATTTGTATATATATTTTATAATATTATACAGTGTGTTTTACCACCCCAATTTTTTTAATTTCATAAAGTTAATGAACTCTTTAATATCTTCCTATTTTGAAAATAGACTATAAATTAATTTAGGTAAAAAAATCAACAAATACGTTTCATTGAAATTGGAATAAAAATAAAATAATATATTGCATGAGTAGCTCTTTGATAAGCACCAAAAGGTTCAATCAAAATGCATAGCATATAGATTAGGCACGCTGCCCTTTATACCCTAAATCATTCATGCATTTAATGTAAATTCAAATATATTTTCCCCTTTTTCACATGATTTATATTTAAAGTTTCACTTAAATTAAAATCTATAGACAGAATTTGAAGGTTTTTTATTCCTGCACAGTTAAGATGGATGCATAAATTACAAATTCGTTCCCTTGTAATCAGTCACTGCTTGCAAAATAACACAGGAATTTTCGCAGCTTCACTGAGGAGCTATCTTTTAGCAGGAAGTTTATCAAATTACTAAATCTATATGAGTAAATGGTCATTTGAGTTGAAGGTAGTTATTGATTGATACAATTATGGGAAAACTTGCAGGTTTGGAAAAATGCCGCATGAGATACTTGAAGATAGTTATTGATAGAGTTATGGGAAGACTTACATGTTTGGATAAATGCTGCATGGGAGGCTTGTTCTAAAGAAAAGTTTAGGTGTTGGAATCTGATTCAGGTGTTTCATTTGGGTACTGCAAATAGCAAGCATGAGGTCTCTGTGGGAACCTTAAAAAGACACTTTTTTGTGGCTCTCGAAGAAAATTAGATGTTATCCCGATTGATTAATCGACTGAAAAGAAGCACTTCCAAAGATTAGGGCTTACCAGAATCTTTGCTGCTATTCCCTACAGAAGTCGAAATTAAAGGCTTGGTCATATCAGAACCTTAAGAACATGAGCCATATATAGAGGATATTACAGAAATCCCTGTCAATGCATTAAGGGGGCACAATGGAGGAAATTTAAGGAAAACAACCACAATCAAGGTATTGAAAAAAAAGGAGAACATAGTAGATGAAAGGGGAAGGGAGGCAATAAATATTGATCATGGCAGACGGATCTTCTCAGTCTAACTTTGGTTGAAATTTTAAGATTTTTTCCTCTATAGTACCATTTCAGTGCAATTGCTAGTATATAAAATTTTAAAGGTAAATATAGTGACCTCATTAACCAAGACTAGATCTTGTGGACTTACAATAATTCACCTTTTTGTGCAGGAAGGAAATACTTCCAAACATCACCAACTACAATAAAGTATATAAAAATGTTGTTGCAGTTTTATGCAGTATAAAAGAAGCCCAGTTTCAATTAATAAAGCACACTATTCATAGGCAATGAGGGCATGGTGCTGGACAACTTCAGATTCCATTCCAATTTTTAATTTCCAAGATAACACCCCTATTTTTGTGTGCTGAAATGTTTAAGCAATCTCACAACCAGGCATGTCTTGAAAACTACCTAGTTAAATGAGTTTTAGTCCAAAATACAAATTCTTAGAAGGAAATACTCCCACATTTCACCAACTGAAATACAGTATACAAACCCAAAATAGCAACAATGCCTCCACTTAGAATTCAACTAGGAACAACGCACATGTCATTCATGTTTTTGAAGTATGTTAGTTATGGGGAAATTAGCTTGTTAATGAGCTTGCTCCAATTCATCTAATACCAAGTGAATACGTTCAGGTTAGCCATAAAATGAAGTATTGTTTATTGTTGAAAGTGCAGGGTCTGCTGTAAAACACATGCAAGATAATAAGAAGGGAAACTAAGTTCAACATTATGTTTTGCGGTTACTCTATTAACGCTGGTTTAACCAATTTTTTTTCCTGTTTCAGTCTCTTTTGTTGGCAAGCATGGTTGTGCTGCTTGGTATGCAAGTAACACTGCTATTCTTTGTTCTGGGCATCATAGAAAAATCAACATCTTGGTATTTTGGCTGGAAATCATAGAATAGGTCCCCTGTTTGTTTCAGACTTGGCAATAACCTTGTTGGAGTTGAAAGAACAGTGTTTGAGTTGTCCAGAGGAATCAATACACATATTGTTCAGTCTAAATTTCATGTCCAACAAAGCTCCAGCATACCCAATATATGATATAAAGTAATTTTTTTTCCAACATTCTATTTCATCGGCAAGGCCAGTTGCGATTGTTCTCCTAATTCGAACAAGCCCAAACCTCTGCACAGGCCGGAAACTACTTCACCCAGATTCAAATGCGAAGGTTTGTGCTTAGCTCCCATATCATAACTAAGCATCATGGACATACCTGCAGAACTGGCTATCTCCCTTTTCTTACCAGTTTCATTGCAGTTACCAAAAAAGAATTAAATAACGATCTGGAATCACTTATTTGATAAAATTTGTTGCAGGAGCTGTCGTTTTGAGTAGCAGAAAAATGGCATGGCTGAAGAATTGTTTTGGTGAGGTGCGTTAAGCTAAAGAGTAATGTGGTGGGGTTGCTAATATTCGAGCTACGATTGCAAAGTTGAGGTGTAAGACTGGTGCGCAGGCTTGCAGAGCCTAAATCTTTCAGGTGGATATGACTCTTCGTTTCTCAGGATACATTCCTCCATGCCCTGATCCATAATCTTCCTCCACCTCTCATTTTTCATGGCCATTCGGAAAATTCACCGTTTTCCTTGGTGGATTCCCACTACTCTGGGTCTAGGGCTGCATCTTCTAGTATTTTATTCAGGAGGAGTGTTATTGAGCATCTGATACATATTTTCAATTGATAATTCACGATTCCTACATAAATTAGGGCTGTAGATCAGCACTGTATCAAGAGATGCTTCCTTTAAATATGGCAGTTAACATTCTCCATCAATATCTAAATATATCTAAATGTGAACTCTTCTTGTTCTACCTGCATCTTCTCTCACTCTCGCTACTGTTGTTGCTACTTCCACTTCTACTCGTGTTGTGCAGTGGATAATAAAAAGGACAATTTATCCCGAAATCGTCAGGAGGGTCCATTGCCATTCAAATTAAGTATGCTGTTCTGTGTGAGTATCTTATTCTATATGGCCAAGCTATTGATTTTCTCAGAGATCCATAAAAACAAGATATGTGACTTCTGATTCAATACATTCGACTCTTTCTTATTAAATAATAAAAAACATGAATCAATAGAAAACTGGAACAAACAAAACACAATCCATAAAATACAAAACCCATATATTAAACCCAGGGTAAACTCTAATAACACACAAGGGAAGAAAAGAGTTTGACATTTCTCTGGAACAAAATTGAAGAACAATAGCCTATCGGGCATCTCACCTAAGTATTACATTTTTTCAACAGACAGCAAGGGTTTAAGAGTGAAAGGAAATTTCTGTCAGCAGACTGAACCTTGAAAAGAATTATACCTCGACCTCTTCGTTACCGGCGCCTTCCTTGAACTTCTTGGGAGACCCTCGATCAAATCTTTGGCCTCTGGTGAGTGAGTGGATAACCTTGATTACGGCAATTCAAGCGCTTGTCCAGAAGTATTATGAAGTTGCGAAGAGAGATGGAGGATTTATGGATGGGCCAACGCCCCCAGGCTGGGGAATATTGTTCAGATTCGTTTTGATGAAAGAAATCACCGCAATTGAGGCAACCGTCCTCCCCTTTCCCTGGATAAAGCAGCGGGAAATGAAAAAAAATGATATTTGAATTTTTTTTTAAATATTTTGACTCTCCAATAAGAGGGAAATGAAAAAATTGGATATTTGAAATTTTTTGATATTTTGATATGAAATGCGCGTTTTTTTTTTTGGGTCACAAAGAAGACATATATGAAGGATAGAATCCAACTTAGGGGCGAGTAGGAAGGCAGGACCATTTTTTACAAAGTTTTAGCATGGAGAGAAATTCAATTTTTAAAAAAATATGAAATTATAGAAGTAAATATGTAAAAGGTTGAGTATATGAGGTTAAAGAGTCATCTCATATGTTTTTTGCACCTAGTTTTCTAGATAATTTGTATATCTCTCTAAAGAAATAGACTTTTTGTAGTCTATTTGTGTGGTGAGTGGCTTGTAGTTGGTAAATTCTCTATTATAATTTCGAGTTTTTTGAGGTCACTCTAGTTTCCTATATATGCAAGGTCTATAACGTACATAAATATATTCAATATTAGGGAGAAGTTGTAATGGGGTTGCATTTGTTATTAGTTTTTGGTGTTCACTCTACATTAGAGTTAGGTAACACTATGCATGTTATTAGTATAATGGATTACTATTCTACCTATGTGTTTGTATTTGTACTATATTTGGGTGATCTATGTTAGTTTTTATTCATAATGATGTTTGTTATAGTGGTTTAAATGGATGCTAATAATATCATAATGAATGCGATCCCCACTCAAATATTTAACATTTTGCATGTTACTTATTGGGAATTATTATATGTGTCTCAAGTGAGACCTTCTGGCCCCTATAAGGTGGAATATAATAGGACATTAGACAACAATAGGCCATATTTAGAAGCATTCCATTAACCTTGAGTCTATGATAAATCCAACACTCAATAATGGGAAATAATTGTCTAAAATCTTTGAAATATGGTAGATGAGTTAAATTAGGGTTTAATTACCAAGGGTGTTCGGTTTAACCTACAAAAATTCTTCAAGCAACTTGATTGTTTTTAACCATGACCCTAAATTTCTCCTAAGCTTATTTAGGATGCAAGTTATCCTTGTAAATGTGTTGGGAAAGGTAGAAGGTGGCATTAGGAAGAGGTGCTTGAGGAAAAAAAGTCATTTTATTGGCTCTTGGGAAAAATGGAAAAGAAATATTGCTTTTAGGACTTTGTTTTTTTATGTTAATGTATAATTTCTATCTCAGGATAAATGAATTTGTGACTAAGGCATTGTGGAAATTGGAGTAGTTAAATACTACTCAAGTATTATCTAAGTGGATAGAGGAGGATATGGTATATTTAGCCATATTCGGGTATTAAGCTCCCAAGCCAAAGAACTTAAAATTACAAAAGTTCTAGACTAAGTTTGATATTAGAACAATTGATGACATTGTTGGGTAGAGTATAGTTCTTGAGTGAATCTTCAATGAGTTTAAATCGTGTGTTCTAATTGAGATAAATCATTTCTTGGAGGGCAAAGAATATTTGAAGGTGTACCTGGTAGGGATGAAAAGCAGGTCTTTTGTGTGATTTTCCCCCGCAATATTCCATTTGTACAACAAAAACATTAATATGCCCTAGTCTTACATTGATCATTTCTTTAGGAGATGGAGGTATGAACTAGATCCATCCTAATAGTGGATGGAAAAGGAATACACTAATAGTTTTCCTTGTTGGCGCAAGGGATGTTGTTAAAATGTATGTTTCTAGGATTTCGTGTGGTTTTGATTAGACAAATTGTGTGACAAGAAACAATCTAGAAAAAAGTGCTATAGAAACTATCTTTTTCTAGAGAATAACCATAACCATTTGACCTTCATTATTGTAAGCATAGAAAAATATTGTTTTTACTTCTTAGATGATTACAAAAACAATTAATTTCCTCATACATAATTCCTCACCATAACCATTGAAATATTCAAAGCAATGTCTTACACTTTTTGTTGTAGCTAGAGATACTTCTTCAATAAGGGACCCACTAGGACCTCAATGTTCAGTTCCTATTACATCCCAAACTTGGAAAATAGAAGAAAGAAATGACCACTTGTTATTTAAAGATGAACTTTACTTTCAAAAAGAAGATTTAAAAAGAATGAACTTAAGAAAAAATAAATGCATTTCCTCCACAATAAAAAAATGTCATTTCGAGCACAATAATATTAATTTAGTCTAGGTTTTAATGATGTCAAGCCAGTGTATGGTTGCAATTCAATATGTAGACAAGTGCAGAGACCATTTCATGAATATATTTTATATTTTTGGTGGTGATTTTTTAAATCTCTATTAACATTCAACGTTTCTTGAACAATGAGATGAAAATTTGTATTTCCTTTATTTTCCAACTCTAATTGGATTAGGAAATTAACTATGGGCTACGTTACTATTTTGGTCACTGTCGAATCATCTTGGAAAGCATAGTTTGTTCTTAGAAGAACTACCTTGAAAGGTATGGCATCTGATCCTCGTAGAGGTATAGATATGCTCAATGTTAGAGTCATGTCTACATTATTTCGAAGGAATTTATCTTCTCTCGATTGAAGATGAGAAAAATAGATGAATTTCAAAAATGGTTTGTAGTCTTTTATTTTATTTTGTAATGCTTCTTTTTATATATGACCATTTTGCGCAATACAGGGTGCCTTGTGAATATTTCCTTCCACATTAATGCGGGCTCAAGTACTTACTAGAGGAAGCTCCTTATTGAATACGAAAATGGAGATGCAACCTAAACTAGGTGGGTGCTTTACAAAGTTAATTAATTTCCCATTGTATAGACTACATTGATTACTGCAATTATATTATGCAAGGGTTACAATTTTATATAGCATGTTTTTGTTTCACATCTCTTTAGGGAAACCTCAATACATGGAAACCAATGCAACAAACATGGGGTGCGAATTGGGCTTTGAATAGTGGCCCTTTATGTGTTGTGTTTTAAATTTGCCTCACAACCCTCTTAGCAAGGAAAATTCTCATTATAGATAACGTTATTCTAGAGAATTGGAACTGAAATTATACATACAATACCAATGCCAACAATCAAGCACTATAACTCTCTTTTCAAAGTCCTTTTCTTCTTTTCCTCACAATACTTGCTCGTTATCAGTATCTTGTCCATATTTAGCCTTGGAATGAATTTACCACCCAATTAGGGTTACATTCCCAAACAACTTGACTCGTTGACGGTGTCGCATGGTCTTGCTCTGATAGGTTAGTCACCCTATCAAGTTCCCCATTCAAAGGGACTTGGGCCTAGTATATTCAAAGTAGGAGTTGATCACCCTACAAATGGCCCTTAGTCAATCTTCATATGGGTTTGAAAAACTAATCTTATACTGCATTACCCTTCACAAAAACTAATAATTCCACCCATCCACCATGGATCCAACATCCTCGAAACCATACAAAGGCAAAGCCCCTACAAGGAAGCCACATCGATCCCCAAAACAAATTTTCGTTCAAATTTCCTCCCACTAAGGTGTTCTTGATCCAACATAATACTCATGTGTTACCAGGTGTGAAAACCAAGAAAACTAACAATCGACCACCCTATAATTCACCCATGACCAATTTTGAGGTGAACCCAAATTCTAGCTCATTATAGAGTCACACTCTTTGCACACACAACCAATTTCCATCACCATTGAAAAAATGTGGTTGTGACTCTTCACAACATTCCAACTAATTTCCAACTAACAAAACCGAACTAGCAAGAAACTCGGGTGAAAAATCATCAAGACTGCATAGAGAGGAAGCGCCTGCAAGGGAGACACAACAATCCCCCAAAAGGGGGTTCCTATTCAAAGTGTCTCCCACTAAAGTGGTGACCCAACATACCACGTCTCATGTGTTACCTTTTCCAAAATTTCATATTAGTGCTTATGTAACTCCATCAAGTAAGATTTTTTTTGGATTTATGAGGCTTGGTCTATGTTATTCTTCCTTCAGTAGACAAAAAAAAAACTCTAAAATTTATGCTTCTTCCTTGATTTTTCATCAAAGATAACTTAGATCATCATCATGGAGAGTCAGGTTTTTATTAGCTTGTATCGTAATTCAACTTACAATAACCTCGATCATATTGGCTTACATTCATATTTGTGCTCAAAATTGAGATTTTCCTAATCTCGACATGTTCTACACTTGTAGTAATAAAACAAGACCCTTGGTCCTTCTATTATAATAGATATATTCCGACCCTAGTAGAATAGAGATAATTTTAGACGTGTTAGCAACAATGCTAACGAATGCTAGAGTGTTAGGGAGGTATGCGGTTAGGATGTGCCAATGCGTGCAAGGAATGTTAACTAGGAGTTGCAAGGAAACACAAGGGATCACTACATCAAAATGCATGGAAATTAACAAATAAGAGTTTGTGATTGGAAGTTTCAGTGAGTTCCACGTGTGCTAAGGAGGGAGTGACAAGGTATGCTAGGAAGTGTTAAGGCATGCTAGAGGCCAGGGCGACATGCCAAAATGTCTTAGGTGCTAGGGTGTACCAACACGTGCCAAGGAGTGTTAAGGAATCTTATGGAAAGACAAGGGAGCACTATTTAAAAATGCATGGAAATGAATGAATAAGAGTTTTTTACTGAGAGTTTCAATGAGCTATAAGTGTGCTAAGGAGAAAGAGACAAGGTATGGTAGGTAGTTCCAAGGAATTATAGAGTGCTAGGGAGGCATGCCACGATGTTCCAGGTGTTAGGGTGTGCCAATGTGTGCTAGGGAGTGTTAGGGAGTGTCAGGTAAGCACAAGGTAGCACTAGATCAAAATGCATGGAAATAAATGAATAAGAGTGGGTGATAGAGAGTTTCAATGAGTTCTAGGTGTGTTAAGGAGGGAGTGACAAGGTTATATGCTATGAAATGCCAAGGTATGTTAAACTACCAAGGTGAGTCAAGAAGTGCTAGGCTGTGTTAGAGAGTGTAAAAGCATGTCAAGAAATGTAGGGGATGCTAACACATGCCAAATAATGCCAAGGAATTTAAGACATGTCAGGTGTTATGGCATGTCAAGATGTAAACCATGTTGCTTAATTGTTTTATGACCACAATTGGATGTGATGAGCCTTGTCTTGGTAACTTGTTAAGTGGGACCAGTTAAGATTGGACATGAGTAGTCTACGATGAGTTACATGTAGTTCTTAGGTGAACAATGCATATGTTGAATTTCCACGACACATGAGAATCTGGGTTTGGTCTTAGAATCTTTGATGAAAACATGCTCATGTGCCACAACACATCTACTTTGCACAAAGAAATCTACAAACATGAGGGAATCAATCAGTTCAGATGAAATATTTTAAAATTTTCAAACCGTTCTTCGTTAAATTACAAACTATAATAGAATAGGCTAGAGCTCTTGTACCAGGGATCATGGCCCTTTACAATAACGCTGATACAAGGAATATAACTAGGGCTTGGTGTTACTCCTTTGACAACCAATCTACCTCAAACAAGACAACACTTAACCCACTTTTTGATGGTGGACACACATAGCCCTTTCAATCCACATGTCTTGAACACATCTGGAAGGTCCTCCTGCCCTCCATTATGCAACTCCTCAATCTTCCTCTACCAATGAACTCAACTCCTTTGGGTTACTGAACTCGGGTCAAAAATATTTTCCCTCTATCTACTGCTTTTTTCCTTAAGGTTTACAACAATTAGGGTTTTCATTCAGCTGTTCATAACTTCGTTTTGAACAACTCTTTGGTTTGCCCACTTTTTCCATACTGCTACTCCAAGATGACAAGTCTATGGATATGGAGGTTTCCATTTTTCTCAATGACGCAATCCTCTACAATACAGTGAACTAGGGCTAGTTGGCTAGCCCACTTGACTGCTACTTTAGTCCTTCAAAGTTTACATGTCCTTAGGCACAATACACCTACCCTTATACCAGTCTTGTTTTCCTTCACAAGTACATGAATTAGAGCCCTTCTTTGGTAGTCACCTAAAAACCCTCCCATTGTACTTGGAACGCCATCAATTTTCCCAACCACAGTAAATTCTTTTATTGATCTAGTGCACACAACATTGCCCTCATATGGGGCTCTTCAAATATGCCACCTAATAGTGATTTGAGTCCTCTAAAAATCACTATTCTTGTGTACCAATTTCTTTGTTGTCAAAGCTATGAACAAATATGAACTACTCATCTTATCATCCTTCTAACAATTTGTAGATGAATGAAATAGGGTCACAAATCATCCATTAATAGTCCATTGACTAAATGTTTATAGGCTGCTTCAGATATTTGTCCGAAACCCTATGGACTGTCCATGAAAATCAACTCCTCTTCATGTCAATCCATTACTCATATGGCACATTTCTTCTATGCCATCTTCTACTCAAGTCCCACCTTCCTTTGGATTTTCTATCTCTGCACATACTTCTTGAAACCATCTTCCAAATTTTTCGTATATATTGCAGAGATAAACCTCTCTCTAAGGGTCACAACCCCTCTGCTTCTATGCAGATCTATCACAGTCTTAATGGCATACCTTATGGATTTAACATGCTAGGAAACTTCCATAAATATGGAGTTATACTTCTATTTTAATTGATTTAGAACAAACCCTATCCACCCATAGCAAAAACGACGACTCTTTCCTTCGTAAGAGACTCAGCCTAGCTCGTATGGATCCATATATTATGGGAAATTATTTGAATGAATCTTGACCTGAACTTTAGATATCTACGACCCTCAAACTACGATTACCTCAGTCAATATTACACCTACGACTACATTTTTTCTAGCCCTAAATTCTAGTGCAGACCCTCCTCCATTTGTGTTGGTCTTTATCACAAACCTTGCAACCTACTAACCACCACAAGGTAGGGTCTTAACCCTCTCTAATATTTCAAAATTTGATGCAGCCTTCACACAGAAACACCACTGGAATCACATGCCCAAATTCTCATGAGTCGCCACTCTTGAGCTTGATCTTTCATAAGAGAACCAACAAGATGCCATCCTACTTCCTATCTTGAACCCATTAAGGTGTGTGACATTCTTGTGAACCCTCACATGATTATCTCACCCTTGGTGGATGATCATGGCCTCCCTTTAGTAACGCTTACTCATACCTCTAACTCAACCTATTTTAGGACTACATCTCTCCTGGCCTCCTTGATGAAATGAGATCCTTCTCACTTGATGTTCTTGCCTTCATACTAAGGCCTCCTTAAATATCTTTTCCTAGCTAGGCATCTTAAGAATGCTCTATAACTTACAAACTTTATCCACTTAGACCTTAGGAAATATTATTTTTTCTTTAAATTTTCTTTTAGATTTTAAATCCCATCTTAGGTCCAAAGCCCCTTCGCTTGGGTTATTTTCTTAAAATCTGTATGTGTAGGTTGCTAGTTGTATTTACTATTTACTTCGCTAATTTATTGAATATTTCATAAATTAACTTGTAACTTAATTCAAGTAGGAGAAGTAAATCAAGATACCGCAATAGGGTTTCTTAGATTAAGAAATTTTCACATTCCCTAGGTCTAGCCCCATTAGGTCACCTAGGGCAACAATTTCCCAGGAATATAACTAGAGGAAAACTTCTATCTCCTAGAGGCAGCTGTGTTGCTGGGTGCCCTCACTCTCCTCAGAATTTGGGCCAATTCCGACAGTGGAATCTCCAGATACCTCAAGCCCTAGCTCTAGGATCAAGTTTTGCCTAAGTGTTCCCAAGGATAGAACCTAGTAGGATCAATTTGACCTATCGAAGTAAAAACACTTGTCTGATCCTTTCCCATCACCTTGTCCAGGATAGGAACATCATTGGTTGCTAAATTCCATCCCCGAACTTGGGCTGGGTCCACTTGGCCCCGTGTGGTCCCATTTGGTGTCAAAGGCCTTTCATCAAGGACCATTTGGAAATCCAAGTTCCCAAAGGATTTTAGGGATTGAGAACTTCCTTCATAAGTCTTATTCTTCTCCCTCAACCCTTCAATCCCCCTCCTCTCTCCCTAGAAGATAATTCCCTTGCTTAAAAGGAAAGCAAGTCCCACTCTTTATTTTATCCTAGGGAAAGGGTTTCGAGGGTCACTTCCCACCTATTCATTGACCTATAGTCTACAAGTGACTTCCTAAACTATTGGGACTCCACCCATCGGTGAAAGTATGTGAAGAGCAAGGAGCCTTAGCTATGGTGACAATGGGCTAAGCCTCCATTGTTTCCTTTATCCTAGTAGTTGCCCTCTTAGGAACCCCTTTTAGATCCACTACTAGTTTGAGTGGTAACATGTTGTTCACAATTCCATTTGTGAACAACTCTTTGGTATGCCCACTTTTTCCATACTACAGCTCCAAGATGAGATGTCCAGGGCTATGGAGGTTGCCCTTCTTCTCACTGAATCAATCCTCTACAATATAGTGAACTAGGGCTAGTTGGTTGGCCCACTTGACTGTTACTTTAGTCCTTCAAAGTCTGCACATCCTTAGGCCCTATACACCTACCCTTCTACCAATTTTGTTGTCCTTCACTAGAACAAGAGTCAGGGCTCTTCTTTGACAGTAACCTAACAACCCTCCAACTGTACTTGGACTACCATCAATCTGCCCAACCACAGTCAATTCTTTTTACTGATCTAGGGCCCACAATATTGTCTTCATCTAGGGCTCTTCAAATCTGCCACCTAACAATGGTTTGATTCCTCTCAAGATCACTGTTCTTGTGTATCGACAATTTGATCTTTGTTGTCCAATCTATGAACAAATATGAACTACTCCTCTTATCATACTTCTAACAATCTGTAGATGACTGAACTAGGGTCACAAATCAGCCACTAATAGTCCATTTACTAATTTTTTATAGGTTTCTTCAGATATTTGTCTAAAACTCTATGGAAAGTCCACCAAAATCAACTCCTTTGCATGTCAATCCATTCTTCATATGGCACATTTCTTCTGCATGCTCAATCTTCTGCTCAGGTTCCACCCTCCTTTGGATCTATTGTCTCCACACATACTGAATCTGCAAACCATCTTCCAGATCTGTGGTCTTTATTGCAGAAATAAACCTTGCTCTAAGGGTCACAACCTGTCTTCTTCTACGCAAATTTGTCACAGTCTTAAGGGCATACCTTATGAACTAAACATGCTAGGAAACTGTCCTAACTAGGGAATTATACTTATGTACTTCTAATTGTTGTAGAACAAACCCTATCCACACATAGAAAAAACACGACTCTTGCCTCCATAAGAGAATCGACCTAGCTCATATGGATCCATAGATTTTGGGAATTTCTTTGACTGAATCTTGACATGAACTTCATATCTCAATGTCGACCCTCAAACTAGGGTTAACTCAGTTAATATTACGCCCGCATTGACTTCTGTTATGGCTCTAAATTACAGTGCAAGCCCTCCTTCATTTATGTTGGTCTTTATCACAGACCGTGCGGCCTACTAACCACCACAAGGCAAGATGGTATCAACCCTCTCTTCTATTTCATGTAGAAAATATAACCAACAAGATTCAATCTGATCTTGTAATCATGTACTAAAACAAGATACTGAATCCTTCCTACAATTTGTGGAAACAAAACACAATCGCACAATCACATATAAGTAAGAGGAACAATTAGTTATCAATCGCACAACAAAAGATGTATCTGGGGAAGCATCTGCTCAAAACCCTCTATCTCTATTTTGTATTAAGTCAAGGAATCATGAAACAACACAATGCTTAATCTCTCTTGAGAATCTCCAGCACTCTGCCAATTGTCTCCTGCTGATCTAGGAAAAATCGGTCTAGTACTTAGCCAATTCTTAGCCTTCCTTCAGCGTTCCTTGCTCACACAATTCCTATGGAATTATCTCCACATTAATTAGGAAAATCAACCTTCCTTGATTGCGCAATCCATCATGGCATCCCAATGACTTTATAATTGCACATGGGAAATTTTCTATAAATACAACTAATAGTTATGTTCCTCTGAACTGTGTTACAATAAGGATCAAGGGTCTTTTTATTATTTAAAATAAGATAAAACCCTAAACAACCAAAACCCTATCATGAGGAGATGTAACACGAAGAGTTTATGGGCCTCGTTGGGGTTAATTGGGCAGCCAAATTCTCGGGGTCGTAACTTGGTCATATGATCTTCATTTGACGCACATGATACCTCGTTAGAAAGATCTCTCCGAGGACTACAACTGCTAATATGATTTCTATGAAATCACCAAACCTTTCATGCCCAAAAAACATTGTTTGGGGCCTCAAAATGGCTTCGAAAGTTCAGGACCTGAAAAACTGACAAAAATAGTAAATTGTGCTATAATTAAGGAAATTGAAAAACTGAAAGAGACAATGGCGAGGGCCCAAGTGGAATAGGCAGGTGGCCACCAATATCCACCTCGATCACCTTAAATTGAATTTCTTGAGCTAACTCAATCATCATGACTTAGTTAATTGACACAAGTTGTTATGAGATGAAATTACAATTTATTGTCCAATTTATTTAAGGGAAAAATAAATTAGACGCCTCACATTCCTCACTCCTGGTACATCAAAATTCCTCACCATTGTGGTTGCATTTTTTTTGTCCTTTCTAGTTGCCAATTTCACTGTTTCTTGTTGCAAATTTCAACACTCCCCCTCAACAAGAAAGGAATTCAATTTATCCCCATCTAGTACCTTTGGAATGTTCTGCATGCTACACTTCTCTAGTGTTGTTTGCACCTGCAAATCCTGAAACTGAATAGCCTCTGAACAATTGAATCAGTATAATTCATCTGTCATTAGAGTCTTCTGACTGCTGCTAGCTACTGCACCTGTCTAGTACTGGATTCTCTACATTGTTGCTGACATCTGCATCCGTGCCCTTTGAACTGTTGCTAACTCTATTTGTGCTCCAATATTTGACATATGTCACTTTGATTTTTGTCTTGCTGACATCTGACTATATCAATCTAACTGATCCTTCCTACTACTGTTGTATCATGGGCTCCTTGTAGCCATGTTCGATCCATGAGACACTCCATTTCAATGGAGCTTGCCCAAATTTCTTATCTTGGGATTATGTCTACACATAACCCCACCTTACACCTCGAGGTATGGCTGCTCCCTCTTCCCATTTGGCTCAAAATTTCCCCCTCATGGAGGTCTCTGCTTGAGTGGATGCTTCCACTCGGTCTCCTCTCTGCTTCACCAATTGTGGCAGCTACTCCACAACCTTCTGAGACTGCTTCTCATGAGGATGCATGTTGAGAGGTAATTTATACTCCCTCTAAACCACCAAGTCTCTAACTTCTTCCTTTCTCCTCAAAGCTTTGCATGCATCTGGTACCTCAAGTGCATATAGGTTCTTGACTCGTGCACAGTGTAATTGTCCCGAAGTTACAAAAAGTTTCTAAAAAAGAGTTGATTTTAAATCGATGATATCTCCCTCATCCGAGCTCCGATTTGACCGATTTTTTTTTTCCATTTGGGTATATTTTTGCAAGGAATCCAAATATTCTATTTTCTTTCGAAAATTTTACACCAAATCTTCAAATATTCTCTACAAACTCGCCACCCAAAAAATTCCTGCTCTGATACCATGTAGAAAATCTAACCAATTACGAGATTCAATCTGATCTTGTAATCTACTAAAACAAGATATTGAATCCTTCCTACAATTTACAGAAACAAAACACGATCGCACAATCACATATAAGTAAGAGAAATAAATTATCAATTGCACAACAACATGATGTATTTGGGGAAAGCAACTAATCAAAACCCCTCTATCTCTATTGTGTATTAAGTCAAGGAATCATGAAACAATACAATGCTTAATCTCTCATGAGATTTTCCAGCACTCTGTTAATTGTCTCCCGTTGATCTAGGCAAACTTGGTCTAGTACTTAGCCAATTCTCATCATTACTTCAGTCTGCCTTGCTCATGCAATTCCTAGGGAATTAAATCCTTATTAATTAGGAAAATCAGTCTTCCTTGATTTCACAATCCATCATGGCATCCCAATGACTTCATAATTTCACATGGGAAATTTTCTCTGAATACAAATCATAGTTATGTTCCCTTTAATCTCTATCTCAACTGGGTATTCCTCGAAACTTACATGAATGCAACTATTAATAGTGAATTATCAGTTATCTAATTGATCACTCATTGTGAATTAACTCTAATTTAATTCACTGGACCTCTCACTAGCTCATCACTCAGTTAGAACTAGTTAAACTGATTTTAACTCATTTAATTGAGTTAATTACACTTGCACCCCACTAATGCATCAACTTCAACTGGACCCCAAAAATATTAGAAACCCTCTAGATGCCTCATATTAGACCCTCAACTTGAATTTCTTGAGCTAACTTGGTCATCATGACTTAATTAACTGACACAAGTTGTTACGAGATGAAATTACAATTTATTGTCCAATTTATTTAAGGGAAAAATAAATTAGACGCCCCACATTCCTCACTCCTGGTGCATCAAAATTCCTCACTAGTGTGGGTGCATTTTTTTTTGTCCTTTCTGGTTTCCAATCTCACTGTTTCTTGTTGCAAATTTCAACATTTCAGAATTTGAAGTGGCATTCACACAAAGACACCATTGAAATCACATGCCCAAATTCTCATGGGAAACTTCTCTTAAGCTTGATCTTCCAAAAGAGAACCAAAAATATGCCATCCTGCTTCCTAGCGCAAACCGACCATTAAGGTATGCAACATTCTTCTGAACCCTCACATGATGATCTTGCTCTTGGAGGATGATCATGACCTCCCTTTAGCAACCCTTACTCGGCCCTCGTATTCGACCTACTTTAGGACTACATCTCTCTTCACCCCCTTGATGTGCCAGATAGTGGGAATACATGTCAAACATGCTAAGATGTGCCAAGTGATAAGGCATGCTAAGATGTGCAAGGGTGTGTCAATGCGTGTCAGGGACTTTCAAGACAACAAAAGGGATAAAAAAGTTAAACTACAAGGAAATGAACACATAAGAGGGTTAATAAGTCATCAATTTACCTTTTCCAAGAGGGGCATGCTAGGCACACCAACACTAGGCAACAATAGGTGCCAAGTGAAAAGTATTAGTGCATTCTAAGTGCCAAGTATTCCTTTGTTGCTTCTCATCTACTTTCCAACAATTGATCATCACAAGTAAATTTAATATTAAACCATGCCAAATCATACCAAAGGCATCTCAACTATTCCATACATGCTAATACTTTCCAAGCGCCAATATGTGTCAGGGAGTGTTATGCATGTTATGAAGTGAAAGGGAATGTTGAAAAGTGCTAAGGTGTGCTAGAGAGTGATAATGCATGTTGATGAGTGTTAAGGAGTACTAGGAAAAAACATTAAGGGAGCACTAGGTAAAAATTCATGGAAGTTAATGAATATGAGGAATGTGTACTGCCAGAGACTATTGTTAATGGTCAGTGTTGGTTGTCATGCCAAGGAGGGAGTGACAAGGTATGCTAAGCATTGGTAAGGCATGCTAGGGAATATCAAGGCATGTTAAGAATTCCAAAAGTGTGCTTGGGAGTTCCAGGGTGTGCTAATTATATCATGTGCCAATTAATAGTGCCAAGATATGCCAATACATGCTAGGTGTTAAGGATGTGGCACAGGGTGCCATGGTATGTCAATATGTGTCAAGGCAAAAAAAGGAAGAACTAATAATAGGGTTAATAAGTCAGGACTTTATCTTTTTGAAAAGGGGCATGCTAGGCACACTAATAATAGGTCCCAATACATGCCAAGTGGCATTGTGTGCCAAGTTCCAAGGCATGCTAGGGAATATATGCAACATGCCAACACATGCTAGGAGAGTTCAATGTTGTGCTAGCGCATGCCACCATGTGCTTGGGCGTCAGTGTCATCACAAGATGATCTAGGTACAAAGATGTTCCAAGACATGTGGGGTGCTAAGAAATGTTAGTGTGTCCCAAAGCATTAATTTAAGGTGTGCCCAAATTGTTGAGGATTGTTAGGTATTTCTCATTAATAGAATTGTCAGAGCTCAATTATGTATTAAATAATATATTTCCTACACACAATAGTGGAACTTTGTCTAAATGGAATTTGCTAGATAATAAACTTAATAGATATGAATCATGTGTTGACTCATAGGAAATCTCTATTCGACTAGTCATTACTTGAGGGAAATGATACACGCTTATCACTTCTTAAAAAATTGACTGACCCTAACCACTATGGCCTTGGACATATTATAAAAAATGCTCCATAATAATGGTATTAAATCGTTATATTTTGAAAACAAATATATTAACAGGCACATAGTGTCATCAAAAACTCATTGGAATGATCAATGATGACATACATTTTTTGATCATCACCAAAAGTAACAAAAAGAGCATTGGTGAGAGTCATTAAAAGTTCATCACTAGAAGTGTCATTAAAGAGAGAATTAGTGATGATTTCACCCGTTAGTGTCTACCTTAATACCCTCATGAGATAAAATATGACCCAGATATTCCACCTCGTGTACTCCAAAGAAACATTTGGAGGTATTTTCATATAATTTCTTCTACTCCAATAGTTTGAGAACCCTATCAACATGTTGAACATAATCCTTCCAAGACTTGTTGTAGATTAGTATATCTCGAAAAATACTAACACACATTTTCCAAGGAAGGGTTTGAAAATAGAATTCATCAAACCTTGAAATGTAGAAGGTCCATGGGTAAGGCCAAAAGGCATGACCAAAAAATTCATAATGACCCTCATGATTTCTAAATGTTGTTTTTGGAATGTCTTCAGTCTTCATTTTTATTTGATGATATACTAAACGAAGATCCAACTTGGTGATGTAAATTGCTCCATGTAATTCATCCAACAATTCATCAATGACATAAATGGGAAGTTTATCTTTAATAGTGATCTTTTTTAGCTCCATATAATTAGGACACACGTGTTATGATCCATCCTGCTTGTGCACCAATACTACTGGAGCAAAGAAATAACTTTGACTAGGTTGAATTATACCGTCCTCTGACATTTGTGCAACCATACATTCAATCTCACTCTTTTGGGCATAAGGATATGTCACAGGCCTGATTTTTGGAGGAACACTTCACGAAATCAAATGAATAGCATGATCATGATCATGATCAAAAATAGGTGGGAGAAATTTGGGAGTCTCACACACCTTGGAATGATTGTTGAAGATTTTTTGGAGATCTAGAGAAATATCTTATTTTGATTTTTGAACCTGTAGTGAGCATAATTGTGCAATTATGTCTCATTTTTCTTTCTTCAAAAGCTTTTTCATGACATTAGAGTTGATTATATTTCATGGTTTCCCTGTGATACCCCATAGTTCAACTTCCTTTCCTTTCCCAAAAAAATCAAGAAAATTTCTTGAAAAAATAAAATCTATAGTCCCCAAAGATTGTAACCATTGGACTCCTAGTACAACATCAGAACCACCCATTGGAATAGAAAGCATCAGACTATTCAATACATATTCCCCCATGGTTAGCTTGATATTATGGACTTTTACAAAGAAATTTATATTTTATCCATTTGCAGCCATCGCTTGACACTCTGGTGTTGGATATAGGAAGCAATTCAATTCCTTGGCTATCTTACAATGAATAAAATTATGGCTACTACCCGAATCAATCAACACTATTACCTTTTTTTTCTTGATATATCCTTCTATATTGAGAGTTTGAGGAGTGGTAATTCCTAAAAATTCATTACAACATATGGCTGGATTCATTTCTTCCTTCTCTGGGGTTGGTTCTTGGTGTATATCCTCCTCTTTTGATTTGTCTTGTTCCTTTTCTTCCTCCTCTTCACAATCTATTTAAAATAATTTCTTCTCAACGCACTTATGATATTTAGTGTATTTTCTATCAAAATTATAACAAAGCCATTTTTTTTATCTTTTCCTCCAATTTTTGTGTTGTAAGCCCTGTAGGTTGTGGAAGTCTAGGAGCAGCAACATTTTCATCATTATAGTTGTGATTGGTCGACTTCCTTGTTGCCATAATTTTTCTTTCAACTTTTCTTGCCACCTTGAATTCCTTCTCTAATGAATCAGGTTCCCAAAGGTGAACCTCATGTTGGATGTTATCCTTTAAAGGCCCTATGAATAAATCAATCCTATGCTCCTCTGGAATATCTGCTACCCTGATATTCAATTTTTGGAAGTCCTCAATGTGCTATGCCATTAAACCCTTTTGTTTGAGATTTATCAATTGGCTAAAGAAGGTGTTTCTATTTGTTTCCTCATAATGTGCTAACATTTCCTTTTTAAAAACTGACCAAGTGACAAGTGGTTTATGAGAACAAAGCCATCGATACCATACAAATTGATTGGCTTCGAAATATAAAGTTGCAATGCGTACCTTTTATGAGTTTTTCACATCATTGAGATCAAAATATTGCTCCATTTGTAGTATCCATGTTACTGGATCCTTGCCATCAAACTTCCTCATACCAATAGTTGGAATGTGGTGGTTCTTAAACCTAACATCAGAGTTTCTGAAATCAAAATTCATATTCCTTTTTTCCTCATCGTGATTTTCATGGATTACCTTGACTCCACTGGGAAGCCTTTCTTATAATAACTTTGTCAAACCTTCATTCAAACCATCCATGTCATATTTTAAACCATGCATGTTGACTTTTAATAAATCCTTAAAATCTTCAATTTTTTCTTCTATGCCATCCATCTTAGCTTCCATTTCATTTTTTCTTACTCTTTGCAAGAGAGAAATTTATTGCACTTGGTCTTGTAATTTTGATATATCATGTTGCAATTATTACCCTTCATGTATCATAATAGAGTTTTATAAGGGCTTAATGGGTCTGGAATTATTTTTGGGAGGAATTTTAGAACCCAATACTGATATGTATGCTTCAATATTACTTTGGAATCAATTCAAACTGAATTTTCAAATAAAAGTTATGCAATTTTTTAAAAATAATACACACTTTTTTCTTTCTTTTGAAGAGCTCGATATTGAACTTGATGTATCTCTATGATTTTGGATCCCCAAGAATTGAACTTTGGTCCTGTAGTATCCCTCTGAGTCTTCTTTCCAATTCCATAGTCATACATAATTTGGATTCTTCAAGATAAAACTATGCCTAACCTCCCACGATGGCCTCATTATAGATTGGTTCCATAGAGAGAACTTGTATGGAGTTCCACGTGTCATTGTTCTAACATTCGGCCCTAAAATTTCTACATGAAACACTGCAGTTTGTGAAATTTCTATATTTTTTTACGGAATTGAAATCGGGTGCTTGAAACGAAAGTTATGACTATTTTTCCTCAATCACCTATTTGAGATGAAATTCTAGAGTCTGCAAAAACCTTTCCTCGGATCATATATCCCAAAATATAGCGAACCAAGATTTGAAATTCATACACGAGGTTCACCAGTATTTAAACTCTAATTTGTTTCAATTTCAGCTTCTAAGGCTTCGTAGAAAAAACTTTATATCGAAAATTCCAAGATGACCTATTTGAAGAAGCAAAACCCTAGAATCCACTACTCTAATACCAAAAGTTATGGAACCAACTAAAAAAATAGAAGAAAAGATGGATAAACGACTTAGAAATCAGTTTCCTTTAGGGGAAACCTCCTTTACATTACATAAATGAAAAATACTTGGATGATTCAAATGCCAAAACTTCCTTTCTATATATAGGGGTCTAAGGAGTCACAATAATAACAATAAGGGGACTCCATGGGTACAAAAATAATAATAAGGGGGCTGCACTAACAATAAAATAAGGGGATACACAAGTATTATAGGGACCTAACACCCACTTTGTCCCAATTACATTTTTATTATGAGGCATTGGAACAAGTTCCGAGGTCTGGTTCTTTTCTATTTGATGAGGTTCTTCATGCATTTCCTTAACCAAACATTCATTTTTTCTTGCTTGAATGAAATTTTGAGGTTCAATAGCGGATAGTAAGGCTAAGTGGCTAGATGATCCAACAAATTTTCTTCTAGTTTATATTCATGCTTCCTTATCACCTAGAATTTGAGATTCAAGGTTATTTTTATGAACATACCCTGATGGAGTCTTTTCTAACATACCCGCATCTTCGTTTCCTTTTTTTTATGCTTCTCTTTCTCCTTCTCCTAGAACTTCTTGGATTTGAGTAGGGAGAGGTTTGTCATCTGATTGAGCTTTTTTTTATTTATTTTTTCTGCCCGTGGATGCTTCATCAATCAAAACATCTATAATTTCAACAAAATTTTGTAGAATTTGATTATAAAATTTATATCCTTTTCTTCTGGAAGAGTATCCAAGAAGGATTCCTTCATCAACTATGGATTCAAAATTTCCAAGCTTATCATCATTTTGTTTATGAAACATTTTCTTCAAAATATTTTAAAGTGTTTCACAGTTCCAGGCTTACCATACTAGAGTTCATATGGAGTTTTATCATTGTTTACTAAAACATGGGCCTTGTTAAGTATATCCATGGTTGTATGTACAACTTCTCCTGAGAAGGTGTGAGGTGTTCCTGACTCATCAAACATGGAATGTGCCATTTGTTGAACTATTATGTTCATTGTTTTTTCCAATCCATTTTATTATGGAGTTTTAGCTATTTAAAACTACCTATTGATACCATGATACTCACAAAAATTGAAAAATTCATCTCATATAAATTATCATCCTTTATCAGATCTAAAACATTTTATTTTTAGTTCCAATTAATTTTCCACCATGGCCTTGAATATTTTAAACTTCTCAAATGCCTCATCTTAAACTTTAGTAAACCAACCCAACAGAGTCTTGTAAATCCATCAATAAATAGCATGAAATTTTTTCCACCACAAAGAGACTTCTTTCTCATAAGTCCACATAAATCAGTGTGAACGGGTTTAAGGGGTTTACTTGAAGTGATTTATTTAGCTTTGTACTAAACTATGGATTTCTTACCAGATTGACATGATTTAAAACTACTATTTTCAGGTGGAGAAATGTTGGGCAAGTCATAAAATTCTCCCATATTTCTTGATTTGTATAGTTGAGAAATGTTGAGGTGTCCCAATATTTTGTTCTGAAGCCAATTTTCTTCATATTTTCTCAAAAAACAGTGCTCTTTTCTACCTTCTAGGATATCGACATTTCATGGAGTTTTGGTTCCCTTAATTATGATCTTATCTATATCCAAACTTCTTACCATGCAATTATTTTATTTGAAAATAAATTCATTCCCCTGATCGCACATTTGAATAACACTTAACAAGTTATGTCTTATCCCATCAACAAATAATACATTCACAGCCTTGACCTTTTCTTTCAAAAACATATATCCTTTTCCTTTAATAGTAGCAAGTGAGTTATTACCAAAAGTCAAATTATTTACTTTCTTAATTTCATTAAAAGAAACAAACTTATCTATGTCACCTATCTGTAGATTTTAACCCTGAACAGAAATTATCTACACACGAATCTTATAACAGAAAATAAACAATAGCAAGAGCATAAAACATAAAACAGATAAACACAGAGATTTTTCCCTGGATCCCAAATCGGGACGACCAACTTGATTTTTCATTATATTCCTTTTAGTGTTACAACACATATATATACATGCCGAAGCATACATAAACCCCAATCCATAAACCCTGGATTAGAACATAATCGTAGTTCCCTTGACCGGATCTACAAAAATACCGGGGGCCGAAAACCATCGTACCCCAAAACCATGTGCAAAACCATGCACAAAACCATAGACGCGGACTACCCACCGGAAATTAAGGACCAAAAATTTTCCGCAAAGTGACGCCGACCCCCAACAGGGGAATACGGTCTGTGACCCCTGTTGCGCCCGGCGCGGGGTCGGCCCCCCACGCGTGCTTAGTCGTGGAAATAATATAACATATACCCAACATTCTCCCACTTGTTGTTTTCTTTCCACAGGGGGTCACAAGAGAGCTTAGTCATTGGCCCAATTCTTCAACACCCATTGTTTCTCTCCACCAAGAGAACTTCTGAGTGCTCACAGACTTTGTTAATGCATCTGCAACATTCTTCAAAGTGTCCACCTTTACCAGCAACACCCTTTTAGCCTCAACCATATCTCTAACAAAGTGATATTTAACATCAATGTGCTTTGTCTTTGAATGATAAGCAGGGTTCTTAGCCAAGAAAATTGCACTTTGGCTATCACATTCTATCCTTATAGCTTGTTGTACCAACCCCATACTTGAACACAATCTCTACAACAAAATTTCTTCCTTGATTGCATGAGTGGCTGCTATGTATTCTGCCTCTGTAGTTGAAAGAGCCACTACAGACTGTCTTTTACTCATCCAACTAACTGCGCCTCCAAATAGGCTAAACACATACCCACTTGTAGATCTTTTTTGGTCCAGATCTCCAGCCCAGTCTGCATCAACAAAACCACGAATGTCCAACATTCTTTCCAATCCTGGTCTTCCCTGGTAGCACAAGCCATAATCACTAGTGCCACGTAAATATCCGAAAACCCGCTTCACTACTGTCCAATGCTCCTTCCCTGGGTTTGACATAAACCTGCTCAATACTCCCACTGCATGTGCAATGTCTGGTCTAGTACAGACCATTGCATACATCAGGCTACCCACTGCACTTGCATATGGAACACGGGACATATACTCCTCTTCTTCTTATGTCTTGGGACACTGTTCAGCAGACAGCTTTACACCTACAGGAATAGGAACATTCACCGCTTTACTATCCTGCATATTGAACCTCTGCAATATAGTCTCGACATACTTCCTCTGGTTTAACCAGAGCTTCCTCTTTGCCCGATCTCTCTTAATTTCCATGCCCAAAATATAGTTTGCAGCACCAAGATCCTTCATGTCGAATTTGGAGAACAGTTGGGTCTTCAAATCTTGCATAATTTCTTTGTCATTTCCAATCAACAACATATCATCCACATACAAGACCAAATAAATAACACGGTCACCAATTAATTTAAAATAAACACAGTGATCCTCCTTGCTTCTGGTGAAGCCAAGTCCCCGTATATAGGTATCAAATTTCTGATACTACATCCTTGGTGACTGTTTTAACCCATACAGAGACTTCTTCAACCTGCATACCAGTTCTTTCTTACCCTTCACCATAAAGCCTTCAGGTTGCTTCATGTAGATATCCTCTTCTAGATCCCCATGAAGAAATGTTGTCTTCACATCCATCTGTTCTATCTCAAAATCAAATGCAGCAGCAACAGATAAAAGTAATCTAATAGAAGTGACTTTGGCAACAGGAGAAAAAATATCACCAAAATCAATTCCCGGCACCTGGGAATAACCTTTCGCTACCAACCGAGATTTGTATTTCTCCACCTTGCCTTCTACATTCATCTTCTTCTTAAACACCGATTTGCTCCCAATGGGCTTCCTTCCAGCCGGCAACTCCACCAGATCCCATGCATCGTTTTTGTGCAAGGATGCCATTTCATCAACCATGGCCTCCTTCCAGAATTTTCCATCCTCTGAATCTACTGCCTCCCTGACAGTTCTGGGTTCATCATCAGTTATAGTTAAGGCAAAACCTGAACAGAAAGCAGATGGACTATACCTTTCTGGTTGCCTTCTTTCCCGAACTGATCTTCTCAAAGCTGGAGTTTGTGGCTCTTCATCTTCTGAGTCTTCTTCTGTTGTAGAGTCTGATTCATCCTCCTTTAACTCAAACTCTATCTTCTTAGGTTCCTTTGGTAGGACTTCATGTTTAACAACATCTTTCACTTCTCTAAACACCACATCTCGGCTGTACACAACCTTCCTTTTTTCTGGGTTCCAAAGCTTGTAACCCTTTAAACCATCCTTATACCCAATGAAGATGCACCTTTCAGATTTATTATCCAACTTGGTCCTTTTCTCCTTTGGAACATGTACATATGCATCACATCCAAATACCCTTAGATGTGAAAGAGAGGGTTTCTTACCACTCCATACCTCATGTGGGGTCTTATCCTCCAACGCTGATGAAGGTGATCTGTTAACTAAGTAACATGCAGTCTCCACTGCCTCTGCCCAGAATTCTTGTCCTAACCCGGTACCACTGAGCATGCTTCTTGCCTTTTCCATCAGTGTTCTATTCATTCTTTCTACAACTCCATTTTGTTGAGGTGTATATGGAGTAGTCTTCTGTCATGCTATACCACACTTCTTACAGAACTCTTCAAATTCATTCTTGCAGAACTCCCCACCATTATCTGTCCTCAGCGCCTTTATCTTCTTCTCTGTCTGGTTTTCCACCAGAGCCTTAAATTCTTTAAATTTGTCAAAGACTTCAGATTTCTTCCTAAAGAAATATATCCATGTATTCCTTGAGAAGTCATCTATGAATGAAACATAGTACACAGACTTTCCCAGTGATGGAACTGACACATGCCCAAACACATCACTGTGCACAAGTTCTAATATCTTGTTTGCCCTCTTAGCACCAGAAGGAAAACTCACCCGATTCTGCTTCCCATATACACAATTTTCACAGAAATCGAAATCCAGAGAACAATTAGACATACCTTCTACCATACCATCTCTATGCAGTATCCGAAGGCCCTTCTCTCCAATATGTCCAAGCCTTTGATGCCATAGCATGGTCTTTTTCCAGAGATGCCTAGACTTTCTTCCGTCCCACTTTCAGGAACCACAGAACTGTTACACCCATCAATAACAGTGCTACCTTGTAGCTTGTACAGAGTTCCAGTCCGAACTCCCCGCATTAATACCAGTGCTCCCGAACCATCTTGCAGGCATCTTTCTCGAACACTGTTTTTACACCTGCATCATCCATCTTGCTTACAGAAATCAGATTTCTGGCCAATGCAGGAATATGCAGAACACCAGGAAGTGTTCTAATCCTTCCACCTTGTAGCTTCAGCTTGACCTTTCCACGTCCGATGATTTTTGCGTTCCTATCATCCCCTAGGAAGACATCACCATCATATTTCTCATACTCGCAGAACCACTCCCTATGGGGAGTGAAGTGAAAGGATGCACCTGAGTCAATCAACCATGACTCATGATCTACATGTGCATTTGAAGAAGAAGCCAAATACACATCCCCACCTTCATCCGAGGTGGTTTTTGCCTCTGCATAAGGACCTTCATCAGATCCCTTTCCTTTCTCAGGAGCTTTAGATCTGCATTCCTTTTTGTAGTGCCCTTCCTTTCCGCATTTCCAGCACACCTTTACAAACTTTCCAGGAGATTTAGATCTCCTTCTAGATTTAGATCTCCCACTCGAAACCTTATTCTTGTTTCTGTTCTGGGACCTTCCTCGTACAGATAAGGCATCTCCATTCTGACCCTCCATATTTCTCCGTCTCATTTCCTCCGATAGCAAGGCTGAGACAATGTCATCAAAGTTCAAGGTAGTTGTATTGCTACCTATTACAATAACCAGACTATCCCACGAGTCTGGTAGAGAACACAACAAACTGATGCACTTATCTTCGTCTGAGATTTTAATATCAACAGATGAAAGCTGACTTACCACAGTATTGAAGGCGTTCAGATGCTCTGTCACCGAATCTCCATCCTTCATCCTCAGGTTATACAGCTTTTTTTGCAGGAACAACTTATTCACCAGAGACTTAGATTGGTACAAAGTCCCTAGCTTTTCCCACAAGATCTTCGCCGTAGGTTCCCCAGATACATTCAACAATACTGAATCTGAGACACACAACCTTATTGTGCTTTTAGCCTTCTGATCCAGTTTCTTCCAGTCTTCATCTAAAATTCCTGTTGGCTTAGTACCTGGATCTACCGCGATCCACTGATCTTTATCCACCAGCAGATCCTCCATCTTGAGCTTCCACAACTCAAAACTCTGACCATTAAATTTCTCGATCTCTATCTTTCCGCTGCTCGCCATCTTCTCTCATCGCAAGAATCGATCCCGCAGATCTCCCACTGAACAGGGTCTACCTCAGGCCCGAACAAAAAACCCTCAGCAGCAAAGGCGTCCCCTTGAAGCCGAAACAGGTCTGATACCAAATGTAGATTTTAAACCTGAACAGAAATTATCTACACACGAATCTTATAACAGAAAATAAACAATAGCGAGAGCATAAAACATAAAACAGATAAACACAGAGATTTTTCCCTGGATCCCAAATCGGGACGACCAGCTTGATTTTTCATTATATTTTTTAGTGTTACAACACATATATATACATGCCGAAGCATACATAAACCCCAATCCATAAACCCTGGATTAGAACATAACCGTAGTTCCCTTGACCGGATCTACAAAAATACCAGGGGCCGAAAACCATCGTACCCCAAAACCATGCACAAAACCATGGACGTGGACTACCCACCGGAAATTAAGGACCAAAAAAAATTTGCCAGGGCGCTGCCCCGGACCCCGACAGGGGGGGCTACCGCCCCCCCGCGCGTGCTTAGTCGTGGAAAGAATATAACACATACCCAACACTATCATATGCTTTGAACAAACATTATCAATTTACCATAGATTATCTTGATCTCCTGCATACAATGCTAGACCATACTTTTCAGAAGAAGTAATTTTATTTTTCCATATCTTAGGAGGTTTTGTCTTCTACTTATGTTGGTAAGATGAATTCATCTAGATTTTACATTCATTTTCTTCATGACCAAAGTTATAGCAAATATAACATTCAACTTCATTCTTAAGACGAAAGAAAGAATTATAAGAATACTTTTTTGTCCTGTTTTCATTGTGTTGTTTTCTTGCTTCTCTAGTCATAATCATTTTATAAGCAACACAATGACCTAATTTGTGACCAAAGTTGTGACAAGTGAAGCATTGACAATTGAAGAATACTTGGGAGTATAATACCTTTATGAGTAGCTTGCCCTTTGTTCATGGAAAGTCTGTTTTTTTAGAAAGATTTGATCCTTCATTATTTTGCTGAGTCCTATAATTTTGATGATTGCTTCCTTTTTTCGCATTGACGTAGATTCATTAAAGGAAGTTTTAGCCTAAAAGTGTCCATGTAATTTTCACGTACATAATATGTAAACAAATCAAAATCCTTTAAATTCAAAAATAGGTACATGTAAATATTTTGGAGGGAAAAAAACTACTTTTTTTAGTTGTATTTTTGGCTTATCTCCTTATACATTTACTCAAATTTCAAGTGTAGGCACTCGTTATATGAGAAATTAAATTATGCATCATGTTGATCATACCAGCCCCCCCCCCCCCCCCCATTAAAATTTTCGGCCATTAAACCCGCTTGGACCTCTCAAATCCCCTATCGTGGCCCAAGGAATTCATTTTCTACCTATCGTGACCTCTCTCCGCCTCCAAATTACGTTGCTCAAGTCTGATAGCCCGCATTTAAAATTATCTAAGGTTCAGCCCTTTTGGCCCTAGCCCCTCTGTTTTTCTATTTCGCATGACCAAAGGCCATAACCATGCATTAGGATGAAAGGCACTGATCAAATTGCATCGGGCGTATTCCAAGCCATCCGATCGGATCATAAAATCGACGGTCCGCAACCCATCTGTCCCGGTGGTCCCCGCACTCAAGAACGCTTTATAAAATCGGTAGTATTTATCGCACCACTTATCAAGGGCACGACTTCCATTAAAGAGACAGGATTATACTTTGGCAAGATTCCCAATGTCATTCAAGAGGCAGATTTCGCAGATAGAGTTATTAAATGTTACAAAAAGGAGTATTAGTAGAAGATCAAGGAATTCAATGCCCCGCATTGAAGATCTTGGACTTTAATTCAAAAATTGAAGGCAGAGGGTCAAATGCACAAGAAACAATACCCTCCAGTTTTTATTTCAGCAGATTTTTCTCTCAGGAAGGGACAGAATGTTACATAGTTTATTCTCCATATCTAGTTCCTGAAGAAATTTTCACCCACAGCATTTACTCTAGAAAGCAGGTCTCAGAGTACTAGCAGTACAACATGGTCATTCAATAGTATGGGCGGACATTTCTCTACCATTTTGTTTTAATGATACAATTAAATGTTCATCACCTACCTCTTTTGTTAGGTTTTAGTTTCTCTTATAAAAACCATGAAGAAACGCATTGTAAGGGTTCCAGATTTTTATCAGAAAATTATGTAGTGAAAGGAATTTTTGTTTGCATTTTGTAGAAATTTTGTGTGAAGGCTCAAATCCCATAGGGTCTCAGTGAGGAGGAGTTCTATCTGTCAAAGAGGATTCTGGTATTTGGTATTTCACAGTCTGTAACTCTCTTTTATATGTTATTTAATATATCATTTCATCTCATTCATCTTTCCTGTATCATGTTTTGGAATGTGAGTGGCTCACTAATTTATGGTAAGGATTCATCCTAGTTGATGCACATACTCGGATCAGTCAAGCACTTTAAATATGGCTCATGCATGATATTCTATTCCATTATTTAGCTAACCATACTTCTGCTATACTAGTTGCTTTGGGAGGGTGCTTTTAAAATGCTATTATTATGTATGGATTCTTAGATTGGTATGCCCATGCATGGTGGTATTGTATATCTGGGTATCAGCTCAATGTTAACTAGTATCCTCTCATTACTTCTTTCACTACATACACTTTCTGATAATTCATGTCTGTGAGGTATTTCTGAATCGGCCCACTTTGCAGTGAACTGTCTCTGAATTGTCTGTTGTCTTTGTATTAGAATTCTGCATCTTGCCTCTGTAGTATCTCTTTTTTGTGTCAGTTTCTAAGGGTTTGGTCCCATTCTATTTTATTTCCCTATTTATAGGAGATAGCATGTGAGCTGAATCTGAAAACTTCATACATTATCTATATGCTCCTTGCTATGCTAAGATGTCCTAGGCACTAGTCTATCACAACTCTAGGCTATCTCTAGGAGCTACAACATCTTTCTAGCGCCATTGCCGGGGATGAATTTAAGAAAATCAAAATCCCTAGGCCTTGAAAAAATCATATTCACTCTCTAAATAGGTGAGCACAGAGATTTGAGAGTTGTATATCCCTCACCTTGGTGACTCCAAATTTGTCATTTGATATATCTATTTGTAGTCCTGGCTCCTCATAAGCCACACCTAAGGTCAGATTCATATAAGCCAAAGACACCTTCAGTGTCTGACCCTGAATAGATTATACATAGAAGAAACTGGAGGGAAAGTAAATCAGCCCGTTCCCAGACTCCTGAAGTGTCTATAGAATATTTCCCTTCCTCCTCTTCTCAAGATTCTCAATTGCAAATTCCTAACTCCACTGTGGGAGATACCGATTATTATTACTCAAACAGTCCACCCCGAGAGGGTATCAGAAATAAAAACAGTCTTCACCCTACTCCTGAGGTTGAAGAGGTCAAGGAAGTAACTGAAGTATCTGCTATTAACAGACCATTATTCCCCTCAACCCCTCAAGCTGCAGTCGAGTATATTCCTATTATTATTCATACTCCACTCCCTCCTCCTCTTCCTCCTCTTACTCATCAAACTATTTCACTACCTCCACCTCCTCCAATGGCTAATGTTCCGGCCTTTTTGATGAATAAATATGCTCCCCTGGCATTACCCCAAGTGCTGAATGATATGCCCAGGATTATCTGAAAATCTTGCCCAGATTCAATGGGGAAAATGAAATCGATGCTCAAAAACATCTTGAGAATTTCTGCACCTTCGCAAATAACTTTAATGTTGAAAATTTGGATGTGGTCTTGAGACTGTTTGTGCAATCTCTAGATGGTGAAGCTCGAAAATGGTTTAAAACATTGGCTGGCCCTTCTATTACTACTTGGGATAACATGGAAGACACTTTTCTCAGGAAATGGGCAGAAAAGAAAGATCATGGAAATTTCCTCATTGAGTTCAATACACTTAAGAAAAGACACAACGAAGGAGTGTCAGAATTTATCAAGAGATTTAATAAATTGTACCTAAATCTCCCTGCTGATATGAAACCCCATCAGACTGCAGCTAAAGTTGTTTTTGTAGCAGCCTTTGATTCAGAATTTGGTTTCTCTCTCAGAGAAAGAAAGCCTGCTACTCTGGATGATGCTCAGGAAGATGCAATAGAGTTGGAAGAAAAATTTTCTTCCACTGGTAAATCAAAAGGAAAATCTGAGCAAGATAGCAAAAGAAGGGGAAAAGAAGAGGTGTCTACTTCTAACCAAGACAAAGACTCAGACAAAATGGAAGAAATGAGAAAATTGATTAAGAAAGTGGTCAAGCTTGAATTGGAATCCAAGAATTCATCCTTCAGGAATTTTTAGAATGCTCCAAACAGAGGATACAATCCCTAGTACCGGAAACCACCGTTGCAAATACTGCCAAGGGAAGTAAAGGAGAAACAAGATCAAGTGCCACACCCATTATACCTGGAAGGTCCAGTAGACGACCCCGCTGAAGATGCTACCTATAGAATCGAAGATGAAAATCTTGCCTTTTCAAATAGTGATGGAGAAGAATGCCCTTTTCCAGGGAATGATGAAGCTGGGAGCTTATTGCAAGAAGAAGAAAAGACCAGAGACACAGATGAAGCAAAATTTGATCATTATTGTAAACAATTTGATGATTTCATGCAAGCACATTTCAATAGAATATATGATCTCAGATCTTCGAGAAAGAGGAATCGTACCCAAGAGCAAGAGGAAGAGCTGCCCCAAGAGGAAGCACCTGCTCAGAATGAGCCTACAGTGCAGATAGCTACAGACAAAGGTAAGCAACCTCTAGACAAACCTTTGCAGTCTAATGACCAAATTCCTTCTTCTTCAAAAGTGGTTACTTCCCCTAATGCCAAACCAGTGTCAAAAGAAGTCAAGCCCCCAGTTGAAAATAAAGAGTCCAAAGAGGTTGTGATAGAAAAATCCTCTCCTGCTTTCAGTCTGCAAAAAGAACTAGAAAAAATTTAAAATCCCAGTTCCCTTGACTGAACTGTTGAAACAGCCAACATATCAATCTCAAGTCACATCCTTTATGCTCCCTCCAGAAGCACCAATCATCCCAGATAGTCTCAATCTTCAAGAAGAAAGACCCATGGTAGTCTTTGGGCCACACGTTGAGGAGATAGAACCCTCTACTCCTCCCTTCTATGTGTCTCTAGTAATCCATGACCTACTATTACACAACTACATGTTAGATTCTAGAGCTTCCCATAATCTTATGCCTCTGTTAGTCATGGAACAACTAGGTTTACAAATCACACGTCCATATAAAGACTTCTACTCATTTGACTCCAAAAGAGTTAAATGCTTGGGGATGATCAAAGATTTGGTATTCAATTTGGCCCAAATCCCAACAAAAAGTGTGGTAATGGACATCGTGGTGGCTGACATTCCAGCTCGTTTTGGTATGTTGCTATCAAGGTCCTGGGGAAAAAAAATTGGTGGATCAATTAAGATGGATTTAACATATGCTATTATCCCAGTTTTTGGTGGCCAAGAGAGGAGCTTGTACAGTGAAACTAGATTTGTCAAGATGGTGACTAAGGCTGATAATTCTGTAAATTCACCAGTTTACAGTAAGGAAGGAGATTTTTCATGCTTGATGCTAGAAGAAGATCAAGACTATGCTCATGAACCATCCTTGTGCCTGATCAAGACTGAGCAGCCCTCAGAGAACCATGAAGCAGGAATATGGACCCTACATTTTGATGGAGCAAATTCAAGAGAAGGAAATGGAGCTGGAGTGCTACTGATCTCTCCTACAGGAAGATGGGTCCCACTGTCTTTCAAATTAGAATATGAAGCCACCAATAATGTGGCTGAATATGAAGTACTTCTATTGGGATTACAGACAGCTAGGAGCATGGGTATACAAAGTTTAAAGGTTCTGGGAGATTCAGAACTAGTAGTCAGGAAATTCGGGAATCAGTGTCAGGCCAAGCACCCTAGGCTGAGGGCTTATAGGAATGAAGTTTGAGACATGGTGGAAAATTTCTTCTTGGCATTCAATATCGTGTTCATGCCCCGAGTACAGAATATGATGGTTGATTCCCTTGCTGTGTCTGCTAGCACATTTTGACCACCTCAGAACCCTCTTTTAAGATATGAAGTTGAGGTGCGTTATCGGCCTTCAATCCCAGATAACATTAAGCACTGGCAGGTATTTGAGGATGAAGAACAAATGAAGAGATTCCTGGAAACAGTAGGAGAATTCTCCAATATGGAGATTGATGATGAAGAAGAGGTAGAATCTGAAGGTATTGCGAAAAGAAATTGGGAGGAAAAAGTGGCAGGAAATAAAGTGTTACAGTTAAAGGGAAACATAATACCTAGAGGGTTGGTGCCTCTAGAGAGATTATTTGATAAGAATGATGTCTCATTTCAGCCAAGCAAAGTGGTAGAAGAAAATCAGGTAGAAGACCTGAATTTGGGTACTGAGGCTGAGCCCAAGATTGTAAAATTGTCCAAGAACATCCCTAGAGAATATAGGAAGTTATATCAGAAATTATTTCAGTCTTATAAAGATGTGTTTGCATGGTCCTATTAGGATTTGAAAACTTTTGATATCAGTATAATGCAACACAAAATTCCACTGAAGGCAGAGTCAAAGCCCCATAAGTAGAAGCTCAGACAGATCAATCCCATGCTGTTGCCTTCTATTGAGAAAGAAATTAAAAAGCTGCTGAAGGCCAAAATAATTGTACCATTGAGGTACTCTGAATGGGTGGAAAGCCTTGTCCCTGTACGCAAGAAGAATGGAGAGATAAGGCTGTGTGTGGATTTCAGAAATTTAAACAGAGCATCCTTAAAGGACAATTATCCACTTCCTAAAATGGATCACATCTTGCAGAAAGTGGTTGGATCTTCTAGGATGTCAATGATGGATGGATTCTCTGGTTATAACCAGGTGGCCGTACTTCCAGAGGACCAGAATAAGATTGCTTTCACCACACCGTGGGGTACATTCATGTATGCCAGGATGCCTTTTGGATTGATTAATGCAGGGGCCACTTTCCAAAGGAAAATGGATATTGATTTTGTTGGGGAGTAGGATAAATTCCTGGTGGTCTACCTTGATGATATCACTGTATTTTCCAAGAATGATACTGAGCACATTGAACATCTGCAAAAAACTTTCGAGAAATGTAGAAGGTATGGTCTCTCTCTGAATCCTCAAAAGTCTTTATTTGCGTTAGAAGAGGGAAGGCTCTTGGGCCATATTGTGACTAAATATGGGGTGAAGATAGACCCTAAGAGGGTAGAGGTTATAAATGGTATTTCTTTTCCTAGAAACAAGAAAGAAGTACAAGTATTCCTTGGGCGCATAAATTTCTTGAGAAGGTTTATCCCTAACTATGCTGAGATAGTTAGGCATATAACAAATATGTTGAAGAAGAATAATGAGGTAAAGTGGTCACAGGAATCACGGGAGGCATTTATCAAGATAAAGAATGCTTTTGCAGAAGCTCCTATGTTGGCTGGACCATATTATGATGAACCTTTCATGATCTTCTCTTTTGCATCACCTCATACAATAGCAGGAGTATTATTGTAGAAAAATGAGGAAGGTTATGAGTAGCCTATTGCCTTTTTCAGTCAGGTGCTCCATGATGCAGAATTAAAATAAAACATATTGGAAAAGCAAGAATACGCCTTAGTGAAATCCCTCAAAGCATTCCGTGTGTATATCTTACAGTCCCACATCACTGCATTTGTGCTTGCAGCTGCTGTGAAAGATATCCTTATTCAAGGGGATAGTGAAGGAAAAAGAGGAAGGTGGATTGCCAAAATACAGGAGTATGACTTGGAAATCTGCCCTACTAAGCTAATTAAAGGACAAGGGCTTGCCAAAATGTTATCTGAATCAAACTATCAAGCCCTGGGCATAAATTTGTCCATTATAGCAAGTGATGAATCTGAGGAGAAAGAAGAAAGACATGGAATTGGAGTAGCTACTCCAGAAACACATGCAAAGTACCTCACCAGTCCGTGGTACAAAGAGATAGTAGAATATCTTCTCACACTCAGCTGCCCTCCAAGTTGTGACAAAACTAAATACAGAGCGCTGAGATTAAAATCACAGAAATATATAGTCGCCAATGGCTGGCTATACTGGCGAGATCCCTCAGGTATCTTACTCCTGTGCCTCACAGAAAATGAAGTAGAGAGTATTATAGCAGAATTTCATAAAGAGATTTGTGGAGGTCATTACAGCTGGAGGGCCACAACTCATAAAATTCTGAAAGCTGGCTTCTATTGGCCAAAGCTTTTTGGGGATGTTTTTACCAGGGTGAGAGCATGTGATAAATGTAAGAAATTTGATGAGAGACATAAATCTACACCATTTCCCCTGATTCCAGTGCATGTGGATGAACCATTCAAACAATGGGGTATTGATTTTATAGGTGAGATACATCCCCCATCAAGTGGCCAACATAAGTGGATTTTAACAGCCACAGATTATTTCACCAAATGGGTGGAAGCCATACCAGCAAGAAATGCTACAGATACTATGATCATGAAGTTCATGGAGGAAAACATCATATCCAAGTTTGGCTGTCCTGCTAGGATAGTGACTAATAATGCACAGGCCTTCAAGTCTTCAAAATTTGTGAATTTCTTCTGGCAATACAATATCATAATGAGCCACTCTACAACTTACTATCCACAAGGAAATGGCTTGGCAGAGTCTTCAAATAAAACTTTGGTGAGGGCCTTGAAGAAGACTATTAATGAAAATCAGAAGAATTGGGATTCCCAATTGAAATTTTCTCTGTGGGCTAATAGAATCACCACCAAAAGAGAAACTGGGAAATCTCCCTATGAATTGGTATATGGATGAGCAGCAGTTTTTCCTATACAGCTAGCTTTACCAGTGGGCCGCTTCATGCAAGAAAGCCAGGAGGAACCTAATGGCATGATCAGGAGAATCAATCAATTGGTGGAATTAGAAGAAACATGGGGCCAGGTGAATCAGAGATTGATAGAATATCAAGAGAAAATGAAACAAATTTTTGATCAGCACGCAAAAGACAGGAAGTTGTAGATTGGTGATTTGGTGCTCAGGTGGGATATCCGGAGAGCTAAGAAAGGTAAACATGGCAAATTCGACCCCCTCTCGTTTGTTCCTTTCAAAATTGTGGAACGGGGGGGCAGTAATACTTTCAGGTTGGAGAATTTACAGGGCGACTTGCTGGATGCCCCTATAAATGGTCAATTTCTCAAGCCCTACTTTCAGTTCTGATTCAGGCTAGGAAGCCTGATGTATTATATTGTATGATAGTTTCCTTTTTGTTTTAGTTTGAATAATGTGGGTGTTGTGATGAATTATAAAGTGAAAAATGAAGGTGCTGAAGAGCAGAGTCTGCATACATGATGATCAGAAGGTCTACGAGTTCTCGACACGTCCAGGGACGAACGTGCCATCCCCAGGTGGAGCCAATGTTGATCATATCAGCCCCCCCCCCTCCCCCCCTAATAAAATTTTTGGCCATTAGACCCGCTTGGACCTCTCAAATCCCCTATCGTGGCCCAAGGAATTCATTTTCTACCTACCGTGACCTCTCTCCGCCTCCAAATTACATTGCTCAAGTCTGATAGCCTGCATTTAAAATTATCTAAGGTTTAGCCCTTTTGGCCCTAGCCCCTCTGTTTTTCTATTCTGCATGACCAAAGGCCATAACCCTGCGTTAGGACGAAAGGCGCTGATCAAAGTGCATCGAGCGTATTCCAAGCCATCCGATCGGATCATAAAATCGACGGTCCGCAGCCCATCTATCCCAGTGGTCCCCGCACTCAAGAACGCTTTATAAAACCGGTAGTATTTATCGCACCACTTATCTAGGGCAGGCGGTATTCCTCAAATCGTAGCGATTCCATACGTTGCACGACACATGGCTCCGTCACGGTTCCAAAACCACCACCCCATCGTGCGTTATAGTTCGGCAGGGGACGTGGTGCGATATGTGCGTAAGACGTCCGATCTACAGCATCCCATACGATGGTGATCATTCATCCAAGTTGCTCGCAAGTTAGCACGGGGAAATAGTGCCCCTGGCCCGCTATTCCACCGCGCTCCGACGCATTCTTAACCGTTGATCTCGTTTCGAGATCGTATGGCCCAGATCATTTGCATGACCAGTCGTTGATCAAGTCAATCCTCCACTTCATCCATTCCCCGTTGCCTTGGTATCGTGCCACTTGTCCCCCAGTTTTCTCCACGTGCATTCCGCCACCTCAGATCCATATCTGGTTCATTTTTTCATTTCTGACGTATTTTCATGACTATGTTCGCATTCTTCTCCACGACCACTCCACACTGCTACATTTCATTTCTCACCATCATCCCACATTTCTCTATCAGTCAATCACGCAGTGTTGTCATACCATTATCCCTACTGCGTCTGCATTCCCGTGCATTGTTTTCCTAACATGATTATGGATTTTTCATGGTTTCAGCGACGGAGAATTACCACTATTCACAGTCTCCATTTCAGAAGCCGAGGACGTGTCGAAGGACCGGTTTTCAAATACAAAATTCCTGAAGAAGGTCCTGGGTAGTTGCTAAGGCACGACTTCCATTAAAGAGACAGGATTATACTTTGGCAAGCTTCCCAATGTCATTCAAGAGGCAGATTTCGCAGATAGAGTTATTAAATGTTACAGCAAGGAGTATCAGTAGAAGATCAAGGAATTTAGCGCCCCGCATTGAAGATCTTGGACTTTAATTCAAAAATTGAAGGCAGAGGGTACAATGCACAAGAAACAATACCCTCCAGTTTTTATTTCAGCAGATTTTTCTCTCAGGAAGGGACAAAATGTTACATAGTTTATTCTCCATATCTAGTTCCTGAAGAGATTTTCACCCACAACATTTACTCCAGAAAGCAGGCCTCAGAGTACTAGCAGTATAACATGGTCATTCAACAGTATGGGCAGACATTTCTCTACCATTTTGTTTTAATGATACAATTAAATGTTCATCACCTACCTCTTTTGTTAGGTTTTAGTTTCTCTTATAAAAACCATGAAGAAACGCATTGTAAGGGTTCCAGATTTTTATCAGAAAATTATGCAGTGAAAGGCATTTTTGTATGCATTTTGTAGAACTTTTGTATGAAGGCTCAGAGCCCATAGGGTCTCAGTGAGGAGGAGTTCTATCTGTCAAAGAGGATTCTAGTCTTTGGTATTTCACATTCTGTAACTCTCTTTTATATGTTATTTAATATATCATTTCATCTCATTCATATTTCCTGTATCATGTTTTGGAATGTGAGTGGCTCACTGATTTATGGTAAGGATTCATCCTAGTTGATGCCCATACTCAGATCAATCAAGCGCTTTAAATATGGCTCATGCATGATATTCTATTCCATTATTTAGCTAACCATACTTCTGCTATACCAGTTGCTTTGGGAGGGTGCTTTTAAAATGCTATTATTATGTATGGATTCTTAGATTGGTAAGCCCATGCATGGTGGTATTGTATATCTGGGTATCAGCTCAATGTTAACTAGTATCCTCTCATTACTTCTTTCACTACATACACTTTCTGATAATTCATGTCTGTGAGGTATTTCTGAATCAGCCCACTTTGCAGTGAACTGTCTCTGAATTGTCTGTTGTCTTTGTATTAGAATTCTGCATCTTGCCTCTGTAGTATCTATTTTTTGTGTCAGTTTCTGAGGGTTTGGTCCCATTCTATTTTATTTGCCTGTTTACAGGAGATAGCATGTGAGCTGAAGCTGACAACTTCATACATTATCTATATGCTCCTTGCTATGCTAAGATGTCCTAGGCACTGTTCTATCACAACTCTAGGCTGTCTCTAGGAGCTACAACACATCCAAACAATACCCATTATGCATACTTTTGAGAAGAACCACATTGAAAAAAATTGAAGATACATTAAAAAAAACATGTTCATAATGGGTACTCGTTGGATGCTAAATTTAATTCTGCATCCAATGAATTTCTACACTTGAAATTTGAGTAAGCCTACAAGGAGATAATCCAAAAATACAATTAAAAAAATTAGTTTTCTTCTTTTCCCTCTAAAATTCATAACTCTTATTTTATTATTTTTCCTTTGGAGGCCACTTTAGGCTGAAATTTCCTCTAATGTTTGTACTTGTTTCAAAAAATTCATAGGTTTTGATGTTTCACTATTTTGATTTGGATTGTAACCAATACTTGTATTGAATAGTGGAGAACATTGTACTTTAATTATTTCTTCTAAATTTTCAGATGCTTTAGAGAATCTAAGATTCATATCCTTTATTTTCTGAAGTTCCTTTATTAGACCCACAATTTCAAGTTCTAAGTTTTCACAGTGCCTTTCCCTTTATTGGACTTGTTTCATCAAAGATTCTTCTACTACTTTAGCTTCTTCTAAATATATATTTAGCTAAGCTATTTCTTCAACAAGGGTTTTTCATTATACACATTGATTTCCTTTTCTTGATTCTTATTTATGACCTCGAGTCTATCAATTTCTTCTAGAGAATCCATAAAACATCATCATATTCATTTCATCTACACAATTTTCTTCAAATGGCATAAGTAATTGACAATCTTGTTCTGATTGATCATCTTCATTATTGGAAGAATATTCACTACCTTTATTAGTATAAAAAAATTTCCCACTAGTAAAACTTCTTTTAACATTCTAGTTTGGAGCATTCTTTTCTTTTTCATGTTTGTCTTTATAAGGACACTTAGCGGCATAGTGGCCTACTCTTCCATTGACAAAGAATTTAAAAGGAAGCTTGTATTTGAACCTTCCAGTGCCTACTTGAAGCTTCTTCACAAAATTCAGTTCTTCTTCATCTAAAATGTAGCCTGTTTCCTTAGGCTCTTCTTTTACTTTTCCTATGTTTGTGGATTTGAATGATACTTCTCTAATACCTAATGTATCACTTTTTCTCATATCATAAGCTTTCAATATCCCATGGAGTTGTTTAAAAGTAAGATTCTTCAAATCCTGCATTTCTTCAATGTCCTAGACTTTGGAATCAAAATTTGAGGTTAGTGATCTTAAAATATTTTCAACAATAGTAGTATCATTTATTTTGTCACCAAGATTTCTCATTGAGTTAAAAATATTGTCTACTCTAAGAAAAAATATTGCAATTCTTTCATCATCATGCATTCTAAGAGTCTCATACTGAATTCTATATGTTTGAAGTTTAACACCTTTTACCTTAGTGTCACCTTCATAGATTTGTACAAGCTTATCCTATATTTCCTTTGCGGTATTCAGCTACATGACTTTCACAAACTCTTATTCAACAAACCTTTTCAGTGATCTTATATTATTTATTCCTTGCATCATCTGTGGGAATGGAGGTTTGGTATTGATATCTACCTTCAACAATTTCCCATACATCCGCTCTTAGTGCTTGCAAATTTTCTCTCATTCTGAATTTCCAAAATATAACTTTAGCTCCATTAAACAAGGGTGGGTTAATAGAATATACTCCCTCTTGACTACTCGTATTGATGGATCTCTCTTTAAGTGATCAAGCTTATTCTAATGGATGCTCTGAAACTAATTTTTAGGAAAAATACTAGAGGGAGGTGACTCATTTTTAATTCAATTTAATATTTTTATTCCATATTCATAATTATATACGCTATTTTTGTTCATGCAAACTACCTGTGTACAGGACTCTAGCAAATGAAAAACACATATATCCAGATAAATTAATTTGACATAATTTCCATCATTGAGTTAATTTAACCATTTCATTATTAATTCATTAACCATCCAGTGTGCAGTAAAGAATAGATAAATCAAAGAACATAAACAACACACATAGAACATCGGTATTTTAGGTGGAAACCTAATGTGGGTTAAAACCATCATTTCCCTTGTCTCTTTATTATTTCTTATTATATAAAGGAAATCTTCATTACATTTTGTACTGGTGTAGACTCTTACCAGCATGCATCCACCCACGTTCAGGAGGCTACAACCTCCCCTCGTATTCCATCACCTATTGGAAGGGAGCTACAACCCCCAATCTTGTTTACTGGCTCCTACCAGAAGGGAGCTCCTATCCCCTCACTAAAGGTTTCAACCCTCAACTCCTTATAGACCATGTTTTAGAATGTTTCACAGTAGATATTCCTGTCAAAAAATCATTAAACAACTCATAGGAAACCCTTCATCAAATTTTCACATTGGGCCCACATGAACAATAAGCCCAAACCAACATCAATTTGAATACTGAATCATTGAATCACTATTGAATACCAACTTAACCACTTAATCATCATCCTACTAAATAATTAAGCTAACTAATCATTGAAATAAATCTCAACAAACCATTGCAACCAGATCAAATCAATGCACAATTAATCCACAAAAAATACATACCATCCTGATTATTAATAGGAAGCAACAAACATAACAAAACTCATCCACTGTCATCATCAAGCATCACTGCAAACCTTAACCAACTTTAACTCAGAAAGTATATGTGATTATTATTAAGCAGACCAACGTATATACACACTTATTATGTGCAACACCCACATACAAAGATTATAGAATCGTTGAATGCTAAGACTGAATCACTGCATCATCCACTAGTTGCTGGCATAAAAAAGCAAGTTAATCATAGATCATCATGTAGCATCATTGTTTAGTCAATTTAATTGTGTTAAATTGCTATCATAAATTATTGACTGGAGTTGGTAATATTGTGAAAGCAAGTGCACTATATATGCTAGAAGCCTTTCTTACTTAGTTTATTTTGATGAATGTATTTGTGAAGGTTTTTTCAAAGGTGTTTTTATTTTGTATGCCTTTTATAAATTGAATTTCAACTAAACTAAATTCTAATTTAACTAAGTTTCAAGAGCTACAACAATCTCTTGAAGAAAAAGTCCTAACTAATTATTAATATCTAAAAAATTATGAGAATCTAATACAAGAAAATCAAACTCTAAAAAAAAGAACTCTAATATTTTATTTTCTATGTTTTTAGAAATGAATTGTTATGTAACTGGGACTGAGCATAGAAATGAATAAATCGCTTATTGTCATGGAACATTTTAAGGATGGAAAATTAAGTTGAAGTTTAAAAACATTGGCGAATCTTACTAGACCCTAGTATGAAAACTATAAAATGTTTATTGATGTATTTGTAAAATTATTCATATTTATAATGATTTTATATATACTCTCTATATAATCTTGACGATTTTTAAGGTAAAATAATTCTATATTGTAAAATTTGGGTGAATCATTTTTATAAAAAATGGAAATTGGCGAATCTTTTTTTTTTGGAAAAATCATGGAAAATTATCCCACCTATGAATATTAGCCCCTAAAATTTACCATGCTTATTTTCCTGGCTAGAAATAACTATAAAATAGAGAGAATTCTCATCCTTTTAACAAAATGTAAATCATGAAATCACTACTGCTTGAAAGGAACTTACTGAAATTGGAAATGTAATCTTTCAATGTCCTTGAAATATATCACATAGAAAAAAACTAATCTACCATAAAGCACTACTGTAAGGAAAGATAAATAAGACTACTTCTGCAATTTAACCATTCAAAAAGAAAGATGAATCTATATTGAATGACAAAAAAAATTCTATTCTAACAAGATGAAATTCTAGAAATGACTACAACGCAGTAAAGTCATAAATTGAAACTACATCAAATGATAAAAACAATTCTATTCTAACAAGATGAAATTATGGAAATGTCTATATCACAGTAAAGACATAAATTGAAACTACATCAAATGATAACAAAAACTCATGCATCTATTTTAAATAACACTACGAAATTCTGGAAATAACACAATGAAGGCATAAACTTGAGGCTATATCAAATTATAAGAATGAAGCTATGGAAAATATCTAAGTGAAAAAGCATAAACGAAATAGAACCCTTTCTATTGCAGGGGCCCTCCACAACAAATGATTTCGAATATACTCCAACAATAGATGCGCATTAAAGCTTTAGAATACTTTTTCATTCAAACCAGGAATAAAACAAAGTTCTGATAAGGTTACAATCACGTCAAAATTCACACTGTTAATACATTTGTTGGCCATGTATTTATAAAAGCCCGCCATTAGTTTTCTTGAGACTTTTATGCTTATTTGGACTAACAAATTATATCTTAAACTCTAAATAGAAATTGTAGTCTCATTGCTTCATGATTTGCTACGTGGCAGAGAAAATCGTGAAGCATGATGGCTTCAGACTCCTTTCTCGCTTGTTCCAACACTTGTTTGACTCTCCTTTTGACCGTGTATCTAGGCGATTTATTGCTTGATTTGTGTTAGATGGATAGGATGAAATACATGATAGGATCATTCTTCACCTACTCGCATACTTCGCCGGTCCATTGACACCTCATAACACATCGAACCATGATGGTGGCTATAGAAACATGGATGAGCTACAGAATTGTGTTAATTCTGTAGCTAAATACAATTTTTCATCTAATAAAAAGGAACATTTTTAAATATGAAAAATAGTTCATAAATATATCTTACCAAGTCAAAATTTTCAGTTTGATACTTATTTGAGTTGATGGTGATGACAAAAGAAGGAAAGTTAAGCGAAAGGAAATGTCAAAAATGAGGCAATCATGAGGCTCTACATTCCCCCATGAGTAGGTCATTACATGTCCTCATGCAAAAACACAAAATTGATGGTCCTTGTCATGCAACTACATATGCTCTGAAAATTCTGCTAAAATATCTAGATTTAACTTATTTCTCTTCTTTCTTGCCACAACCACAACCATCCTTGGATTTCTCGTGAAGATATTTTATTTCAAAATGATGACTTTTCTTTTAAGATCTTTATTATTTTTCTTAATTTTTTTTCTTGTATCATAAACCTAGATGTAAAAGGATATTGTCACTGTTATTTTTCTCAATCTTGTTTTGCAACTTTAAGGCTTCATGCTCCTGTTTTATATACTCTTTTAGTATCTCTCGTTCAAATATATCCTGTCTTAATGTGTTAAAAACTGGAGGTTCTTGTGGACTACTAGGTTGAGCTTCCTCCCTTTTATCTATGACTAATGTTTTCCTTGTATCTCTCTTCTCCTAATATTCAATGTAGTCATAATTTTTCTACTATACATGATCAATTTCTGGGGTCTATCGACTTAGACTATGAGTAGGTGAAATAACAGTGGTTGATGGAACCCTAGGTTCCTTCTCTAAATTAAAAATTCTATTTCTTTTGGAGATGGTGCTTTTACTGTTTGGATGAGTCTAGCACTTCTTCTTACTGATGGAGGAGGGTTTTGAATTTTTTTACTATTCTTTCTTATCTTGGACTCCTTCATTTTTTTGGATGTATCCTTTCCTTTTGTGCTATCTTCCCTCTTCTTAACAGTTTTCTTCTTAAGTTTCCCCAAAATCTCTTCAATGGGAACTTCATCTTCTAACTATTCTTGAGATGTTTGTTCACTTTCAACAAGGTTTTCGTTTTTTCTTTCCCTCCCCCTTTTTTCTTTTCTACAACTAGATTGTTCTTGGTTTCCCTCTTTGAAATGATTCTGAATTAGGAAATTTTCCCAAGTATCCCCTAGACTTTTAAGGTGGAATTCAATAAGAATTTTAATGAACCTGTGATGATACATTATGTTTTATATAAACTAGATTCTCTTTTGAAAATTTCCTGACATTTTTCTCAAGCTATGCAAGAAAAAAATATGGAATATTTCACTCACTACCTTCAAGAAAATTCATCAACATCCTAGCATGATAAAAGAACATGCATCAAAATCTTCCCTCGAAGGTGATAATTTTGTGAATGATTAATATAAAATTACTCCATTTTCCTTTAAGTGTTGTAATAGGTATTCCCTTTTTAAAGATGGTGGTATCTATACCTGGGTTTTTCAGAAATATTTTCCATTCCTCACCTTCGATTCCTCTGTTTTTGAACCACCTCTCTCTATTTTTGGGCAGTCTTCTGTCTTCAGCAATGAAAGACTCCATTATTGCAAATTTAACATCTCCAATTCAACCTCCATTCCATCGAAAGCTCTAAAAAATGACTTAGTTACCTCCTTATGAAAACCTTCGAACTTTTCCACAAAAATGAGCCACTGTGATTTCTGTAGAACCTCTTTTATCTGTGGGTAACCTTCCATGAACTTCCTTCCTTCTAGTTTTGTCCTCACTATTACTCCCATGGATTCAGAATTTTTTCTTCAATATTGCCTCTTTGATAGAGCATGAATGAGGATTTCAGAATGAATTAGAGTGTGAGTGAATGAGGCTTAAAAATTATTGAGATTGTGAGTGAGCAAGGCTTTAGAATTATCAATATTGTGAGTGAGGTCAAGAAGAACTGACCATTAGAGTATGATTTGGATGATTTCAATAATAAAATCGGGATTTTATGTTGGAGCGTTCGTGTAATGATGAGAGGTTAAATGGCGGAGTTTGAGATTTGATTTGATTTGACACAATGAGTTCTTATTAATAATGTTTTTGAATTGGTGGTATATAATGACCACACAATTCATATGCCAATGTTTAAATCCTTATTATTAAATATATTTTTTTCATTTCCGTACCTTGAACTTGATGTTTCTAACTTTAGTTGTTTCTCTTTGTATTTCCTTGAGGTGCTCTTTAGTGAATTCTTCAATTGCTTCAGTCAAACAGGTCTTGTCACATATTAGCTTCAAAAACCCATCAGGGATGAAGAATATTAGTAATTCTGTAGCTATATTTATTCTTTGAAAAAAATAGGGATGAAAATAAAATGGGATTTTGGAACAGGAATAAAGAAAATTTAAGGTGCTAAAAATTTTGGTTTAAACCTTAGATTTTATGTATAAGCATGCCAATCAATAATTGGTTTTCATTCTTATACATTTATTATTATAATATATATATTTTTATATAATATATATATTATTATAATAAAATAATATTTCTAATTCGAAGAAGAAGAAGGATTCTTCTTAACCAACTTTATATCAAAGTTGTCTTCAAAAATATCAACGAATTCCTCCTTTTTCAATGGCTTGTGATAGATTCTCAGTCAATGTCCATTTACAAGGAGATGAAATTTTTCTTCATCAATGATTCTGATCCTAACTCCTCCATTATCAAAGTCTCTCTCAATTTCATAAGGCCCAAGCCAGTGAGTTTGAAATTTCCCTTTAAAATCCTTGAACTTTGAATCAAAGAGTAGTGCCCAATCTCCTGCTTGAAATTTTATTTCTTTGATATATTTATGATAACATCTAGATCTTTGTTGTTGAACTAGGTTGGTATTTTGAATTTCATCTTTTCTTATTTCATCAAGCTCATTGAGTTGTTCCATTCTATGCTTTTGTGCTTCTGACAAGTCAAGTCCCAGCTTAACTTTTTTCTTAAAAGTTTTTATTTGGAACTCAATTGGAAATAGGACTTGCTTCCCATAAACAAGTTCATAGGGAGTATGTCCTGTTGTACTTCTCCATGTGGTGCGGTAAGCCCATAAAGCTTCTGGAAGATTTTATGCCCAATCCATTCTATGAAAATGTATAGTCTTGGTAAGGATTTCCTCAATCACTTTGTTAGTAGATTCTACTTTTCCATTTGGCTGAGGATTATATGGAGTAGAATTTCTATGATTGATTTTGTATTCTTCCACTATCTTCTACACCATTCTAGATGTGAATTGATTACCTATATCTATCACAATTTCCCTTGGGACACCAAAATGAGTAAAAATATCCTAAAAAATAAATGAAACTACTACATTTTTAGTAGCAAAAGAAAATTCTTTAGCTTCTGCCCATTTAGTGACATAATCAATGTATACAAGAATATACCTCTTTTGTCTTGATGGTGGATTGATTGGTCCGAAAAAATCGAGAGCCCATTTTTCAAAAGTTTCAATAAGTCCCCGAGGTTGTAAGGGAATTTAATATGAAGGAACATGTTTCCCCATTCTCTTAACAACTATCATATATCTTAACATATTATTTGGCATCCTTAAAAATGGAAGGCCAATGATATCCTAAGAGAAGGAATTTGTAATTAGTTATTTTATTAGTGAAGTTTCCTTCACATGGTTCATCATGACATTCTTTTAGTATCTGAGGTATTTTGTCTTCTCTCACACATATTCAGATGATGAGATATGGACCTTTCTTGTACAATTCTTCATTTATCCATGAATAGCATGCACTCAATTATCCTTCTTTTTTCTCTAGGAAAAAAACATGATGGTAACTTCCCTGATGCTAAATAGTTAGCAATATCTACAAAGCATGGGGATTTAGTAGATATTGCAAAAAGATATTCATCAGGAAAAATTTCTTCTACAGGTATGTCATTATTATCATTTTTAATTCTAGACAAAAATTCATCAACTGTGTTTTATTTTTCAAGTTGATCTAAAATGATGATTTTGAATTCTTGAAATAATAATAACCACCTTGTGACTCTTCCATTAGTAATTGATTTACTCATTAAATATGTAGTTGCAGAATGAGCAGTATGAATGAAATTTTCATAGCGAGTAATGTAATGTCTGAATTTTTTAATAGCATGGACATCGACCAAAAAATCCTTTTGAGTAACAATATAGTTTAACTCTACAGGAGTCAAATTTGTACTTGTATAGTAAATGGTGTAAGGAGTCAAGTATTTTTATCCCAATACAACTCCTACAGTTGTATCTGAAGCATCAGTTGAAATATAGAAGGGAAACTTCTAGTTTCATCCTCTTAAGATGGGTGCTTCAAAAATATTTTCTTTCAAAGTTTCAAAGGCCTTTCAGAAACTAGAATTCCAATTGAATTCACAATCTTTTATAAGCAATTTTAATAGTGGGGATGCAATATTTTAAAGTTTTCTATAAATCTTCTATAGTATCCAATGAAACCAAGAAAACTCCTAACATATATTTGACAAGTTGGAACTGCTAATTTGGAAATAACTTCTACTTTAGATGAGTCTAGTTTAATTCCATTTCCTAAAATATGGTGTCTTAAAACAATCCCCTTAGTAAACATCATAAAAAAAATTTCATGACTTAATGAGAGATTTCTATCTTTACATCTCATGAGAAATTTTTCCAAATTTTCAAGGGATTCTTCAAAAGAATTTCCATAGACTATAAAATCATCCATATACACTTCCACACAATCATGAATTAGATTAGAGAAAATACCCAATACCGCTCTTTGGAATGTTGTTGGTGCATTGCATAATCCAAAAGGAAGTACTCAGTAAGCATAGGTTCCCCATGGATAGATAAAAGTGGTTTTGTCTTGATCTTCTGGTACTACCTGAATTTGGTTATATCCACTAAAACCATCCAAAAATGAAAAATATTTCTTCCCTACTAATACATCTAAAATTTGATCTATGAAAGGAAGTGGAAAATGATCTTTCAAAGAAGCCTTATTCGTTTCCCTATAATCTATACATACTCTCCATTTCCCATTATTTTTAGGAACAATTAGTAAAGGTGAAACCCATTGACTACCTGATATTGGATAAATAAAATTTACATTCAACATTTTGTGTAGTTCCTCCTTAAAAATTTCCCTTAATTTTCGATTCATTCTTCTTTGAGGTTACCGTATTGGTCTGGCATTTTCTTCAATATATATGTGATGCATGCAAGTTTTGGGATTGATTCCTTTCATATCAGCATATTCTCATGCATGTGTAGAAGAGTGTTTTTGTAATATTTCCATTAATTTATTCTTTTGAAATTCTTCCAGATTTTTGTTTATATTTAAAATTTTACCTAGAAATATTTCTATTGAAGAATTGCCAAATTATTCCATAGAATATAAAGACATTTTTCTAGATGATAGATATTCAATATTTCATTTTTCTTGAAAATTTTGACTACTCTTAGAGTGTGAAGATAATTCATTATTTTCTATTGAATTTAAAATTTGATCTTCTTCACTAATTTTTGAGATAGTGAAAACAGGTTGTATATCATTATCATCATCCATCCATTCTTCATTTTCTACCACTATCATTGTTTTTGCAGGTGGATATAATGTGAATTTATTTATTGAACTACCATTAGAGATAAGCATATCACCGTATCTACAACTGATAAAAGAATAAGTTGGATGTCCTCCTAAGCTATTCTTAGGTGTTAATATCATAAAATAAAATTGATATTCCCAAGAATATAAGGATACATAAATGTATTCTAACATACCATCATGTTTAATTATAGAGCTATCTGCTAATTGTAGTTGTATTTTTAATATTTGGAAGTTTTAGTTGATCCATTGTTTGTCTACTCATGATGTTTATGGCTGATCCTAAATCAATCAATGTGTTTGGAATTTCGATATTATTGATGTGTTTTTTCACAATGGGACTTCCTGGATCCAAATATTTTTTTATTATTGTTTTTACCATCAAGATGTCTACAATTTTTCCAACTAACTGTATTCTTTTGACTTTTCTTATTTTCCTTCCTGGTTTATTTATACTTAACTCCCTTATTGGCATTGCAAGGATTGAAATTTCTTTGATAGATTGTAGAAAATTGATTTTTATGAAAACATTCTTCAGCTCGTCTAACATATCATAATAATACATCATGATTTTTTTTTCCACCGCTTTATCAATTTGTAATCTTTCAGGGAAAGGTGGTTTTGAGATAGATACTGAAGGTTGTCCTACAATGGGAGATGAGTTTATTAGAGTATCATGTGTTTTTTTTGAAGATTTTATTTTTGAAGGAGATATGTTTCTTCATCAAAATGGTCATATTTTAATTTTTCCTGAATAAAAACATATGGTAGTTTATTTTCTAATATTCTACTAGATCTGAGTTGTACATTATTAAGATCTAATGCAGTTATCATATAATTCTGATTTTTTTTTCCCTCTGTGTTGTAAATAAGTTGTGCATTTTTATTCTTTGGTTTTGGAAGTGGTTGAGAAAGAAATTTATTTGGTCATTATGGAAATGGTAATGAAAGTGGTGGATTTCGATTTTGAAACTGAGGTTGAGATGGTTGACTAGATTGAGGAAAATGTTGTGGCAGAAATTTTGGATAAGATTGTTGATATTGGTGATATTGAGAATATATACCATAAGTATTTTTCCATCCTTGTGTCCAAGGTTGGGATTGAGACCAAGGCTGCCATGGCATTGGTGGAGTCCAGTTATTTTCTGGGGGTTGAGTATACATTTCTGTGTTGAAACCTTGATTTTGTGATCCTTGCCACGATCTTCTAGCAATAAATCAAAGAGGGTCTACTTGGTTTGGAACCATTTCCTCTTTGTAGACATCTTTAAGACCTCGGATTGAAGGACACTTCTTTGTTTCATGATTTTATGTACATATAACACAGGTTTCTACACTTTTTAAATCAAGAGAGAATTCTCTTAAAGTATGTTTCTTTCTGCACTTAGGACAAAAGATAGATAAGGCATCACTTTCAACTCTTTTCTTGTTTTGTAATTTCAAGGTGTCTATTTGTTCACTAAGACTCCTTAAAATGTTTTTTGTAAATTGATTAAGAAAATTTCCTATTTCAGCCCTAGTTGCGCTCCCAGTTGCAGATTTATTAATTCTATAGATAACATGGTCTCTTGAATTCTTCCTAACTCTTAACTTACCTCTTGAAAGAGGTATGCATAATTCATAAATTTCTGGTAATGATAACAAATAAATATCTCCTTTTCCCATCATGTTAAGGATATCTATCCATTCATCTCTAATGGATTTTAGTAGGAGAGCTTTTAAAGTAGCTTGATCCAAATTTTTGATTTTATCCCATTTTAGATTATAACTAAATCTTTCAATTAAATCCTCCAAATTCTCATCTTCTCTTTGCATCATCTTAAACAATTCATCTTTTCGGTTATGAGGCATTCAATAATACTTTTATTTTAATAAGATTGTTTTTTTCATCTCTTCCCATGTTCTAATAGAGCGTGTTATTAAGCCCATGAACCATTTCAATGTTGCATCCATAAGAGTAGGTGGAAACAATTTTATTTTTTGAGAATTGAGTAGGAAGTAATATGAACTACGTAAGGCTTCAAATTTAAAAATAAATGTTTCAGTATCCTCACTTCTTAATCCATGAAAGTTAGGAAGGATAGAGGGTGAGATATTTTTCATTGTGGCAGTAGAATATTCATCAAATATAGGAAATCCAACAGGATCTGGATCTATTCAATCTTCACCTCTATCTCCCCTATCCTCACCTCTTCCTCTTCCTCCATCTCTTCCTATATCTCTTCCTCCACCTCCAATCCTAGGTCCACCTCCTCTAATTCTTAAATTTTCATCATTGTTGTTTAATCTCCTTCCCATTCCCCAACCATTGTAGATTCTTTTGAACTGATATAAGATTATAATAATGGGATTGTATTCTCTTATTCTAATTATTCTGGTTCTTATATCAATGGTGTATTAAATAATATTTCTTCTTCCTCTTCCTCACTAGGTATTTCTATTTCTTGAGCTAAAAGTTGTTCTCCCATAGATGTTAGGAAAATTACTCATTTTGTTGGGGATGTAGGATCTTGTTCTTCCACAACTGCTTCAATTGATGAATTTGGTGAATCCTGTTGAACCTCAGATTTACCCTCTCTTTGATAAATTTTCTCACCTCTTTCCATCACTTTCCCATAAGATCATAGACCCCAATCAATGAAAAATGTTATGTTTTTTCTTAAGGATGCATTAAAATGATTTCCATATTATATTTTCATGCTCTTGCTATTTGGATAGATTTTTGCAATTTAGCTACAGAATGCAGCCTGTTCTGCAGCTAACTGTGTGTTCCATAGCCACTCTCATGGTTTAGTAGGTTTCAGGTGTCAAATGAGGAATTGGGACACATGGGTGTTTCTAGAATGATGCCTACATGGACTCAATCCTACTGACTCGGTCCAGATCGACAGAAAAGCAAGCCTAAACTCATGGTCAAAGGTGGAGTCAAACTATGTTATCCAAATGTAGTAGGACTCTTGATTTGAGTCCAAAAGTCCTATTGAAAATCCAAATTCGAATTAGCAAGATTCCAACAGTCCTATTGCAAGTCTAATTCGAATTAGCCACCTGTAGAAAGTATATCTCATAAACGGTTATGTATTTTCCTTTAAATATTGGTTGTACAAGACCAAAAAGGCAGTTCAGGGAGAGTTCAGTACAATTTAGATTTTCAAGTGAATACTCTATTTTCTAGACTCTGTTGTAATGAAGAATTTCAGCTACCAAATTCTTGCTTGATTGCACTTTTGACAAGCTAGGAGTCAACCAACTTAGTATCAGAGGGCCCCTACTGCTAAAGGAGGTTTTTATTATGCTTTCTAGTTAGATTTCTTTCATTCTGTTTAGTAATTTTTGTTCATGCTTCATTTCCAGTTTTCAAATGGTTTAATGATAGATTGCAACTTTGCAGACTTGTCTTCCAAAACGTTTCAAGAAGATAGAATTTTTTTTTCCATATTGGAATAAAGATTGAAGTGCTGGAAACCATGGTTGTTTAGTTTACTGTCTTGCCTTTTCATTTCTATAAAGTAGAATTGTCAACTGCTGTAACAAATTAATATTCATAAAAAAAAAAACATTTCCAATACACCAAATCTATATTAATGGTTACATGTTTCATGTGTGCAATAGTTGAATTTATTTCTTGTCATTTACTTGCTAATAACTGGAGGCATAGTTGATTTCTCCAAAGACACTTCAAGACGTTAAAAGCTTCACATTTGAGTGATACTGATAAGTCAATTATACATCTAGTTAATCTTGGTTATTCCTTGCATGTTTTTACTCTCAAGACCCTCATTTGAGTGCAACAATAATTTTCTAAAAACCACTCCATAAAGAAACTCATCTGAACATATTTAGAGAGGAAGGTTGAATGATTAAATGTAATGAAACTTCTGGGTTATTTACAGAGCTTTCTTAGTACTTTAAATTAAATCATATGTAATTATATTTCTCAAACTCCATCTCAATAGGTCACTCCTAACAATTAGATGAGAGATAACTGAAGGGTGCAATAGTTGATTCATTTATTTCTTTCAGAGGAATATCATTTCTAGTATTTTAGAAGTATATCCATGGATTAGGATTAAGAAACCAAATAAATAGATGCTTTGATTTCCAAAACTAGGTCTTAAGCTAATTCTTAGCCTTAGGTTTGATTTTATGAAAATTAGATTAGTTTTAATACACTTCCTTTTCTTCCTTCTAAAGTTATATTAGATTAACTTAAATCATTTTCATAATTCTAGGTTAGTCATTTCAAAGAACTCAAAGAACAAAACCCCCCTAAAAACAATATAAAAACATAAACACAACGAAGTAAGAAATAGGTTGCTTAAGCACATATGGTGCATCACACTTCATCAGTTTACTAGCCCTGGTTGATAATTAATGAAGACAATTTAGGAACACTAAATTGACCAAACATTTTGGCCCCGTTGCAGGGGAAGTGTAACTAGGTAACCTTATTTCTTACATCAAAAAAAAAAAAAAACTTCAATCACCTACCACACCCACTATATCATGTGGTGCAGTAAGAGCCACACATCCACATCATGAATTCATATTTTTTCAGGTAGAAGAAGAGGTGACTAAGGAGGTTGAAGAAATGGATGGAGATGATGACAATGAGGAAGATCCTTTTGGATTTCCCATTCAAGAAAGTGATATCAACGTTCAAATGAAGAACATCCATCCATCTGTACTTCCTAGCTTCAAAGGTATGAGATCAAAAGACCCAGAAACCTTTCTTTTTGAATTTAAAATAATTTTTAGATCTTATGGCTACTCATTGCACATTCAAAAATTGAATTTGTTTCCGACAACATTGAAGGATAGAGCTCTTATATGGTTCATGACTTTAGGAACAAATTCTATAAGGACATGGGATGATATGAAAAGAGTATTTTTGGAAAAATATAAAGATTATTGCATGCATCATGACCTTAGAAATGAAGTCTTTAAGATGAACCAAAAATAGGATGAAAGCCTAGAATATTTAGTGGAGAGATTTACTTATAATATCAAAAGATCTAAATTGCATAATTTAGGATCAGACGCATTAAAAACTCTCCTACTAAATGCTATAAAGGATGAATGGATTGATCTTCTTATTCTGGTGGGAAAAGGAGACGTCTATCAATTTCCATTTCAAGAAATTTGTGAACTATGCAAGAACATGACAAGAGGAAAAGCAAAATGTGTAAGAGCCCTTCAAGATCCATTTATGGCAAGAGTAGGTAAGTCGGCATCAGGATTGGTAATTCAAACTGAACCTAACAATTTGATAAACATTCTTGGTAATTTAAATGAACAAACTGACATGCTAAGGATGCAAAACGAGCAAAAAGTTGCTTCATTTATATTTTTCCCTAAATGTAGAAAGAAACATGCTTTGCATGAATGTCCACTTGATAACATTAAAATGTGTAAAATTTGTGTAGGATCAAATACTACTGAAGATTGCCCATCATTACAAGGGTTGAAGGCAGTTTACCAGAAAGATAATGGATAAAATCAAGCACAAGAGCAACTTTGTTATGTAGCTCCAAGAGGACTATGGCAGCCTCATCAACCCAATATGATGCAATATCCTTATGCATAGTTTCAAGGTTATGCACAAAAATCTCAAGGTAATTTGAAAACACCCTTTCCTTGGCAACCTTGGGAATCTCAATCCCAACCTCAAAAACAACCTTGGAAATTACCTTGTCCATCTCAATCCTAACCTCAAAACCAATCTTGGAAACAAAGTTGGCAAAGGTCCTACAAAGAAAATCCACCATATCCTCAATCTTTCCCTCTCTATCCTCAATACCATCATCAATGTTATCCATACCATTCACCTCCACCACAACATCAATATCACCCTCATTTGACCTCAATTCAACCTTTCCCATTACTATCCACACAAGCACCCAAAAGATCCATTCCCACTCCACTACCTGCACAACCATTTCATATCGCCAACAATAAAACACCTCAATCAAATTACAATTTTGAGGTATTGCAAAATGATTCACCAGCTATCATTGAAGAAAAACAACCAGAAGAAGACTCAGACAAGGTCCAAAAATCATGGATGCTTGTCGATAAAGAGAAGTTGTTGGAACCAGAGATTGAAAAGTTTCATGCCTGCCTATCGCCAGATTCTATAAATGAATATCACATCTATGAAGACTTGCATGACATGATAGCAGGAAGCCAAGGAATACAAGATTACATTGAATCTTGGTTCAAGTCAGTCATCGGATCCCAATGCTCAATTCTTCAATATCTTTTGGTATCATCTAAATCAAGAGAATTGGTCTCTCATATACTGGTACATATCAAAGAGTTTATTTCAAACTTGCATATGAGTTTATCTATCATCTTGTTACAGACATGGTTCCATTGGAAGTATTCATATACTTGAACAAGATTTTCTTTTTCAAGTAGAGTAGGACATATAAAAAAAAAATTAAACATAAAAATAAGTCCTATTGTGAAAACCAGCTTGCTGGTACAATTGGACATGAGATTTTCTTGAAAACCAAGCAACTGGCGAGCAAAGTTCACAATAAGTTCTACAATTTCATGATGGTTTCAATATTTTAGTATGGTTCTTCAAATCAGTTTTGGTTCTATGCTCGAGTTGGCTGATGTGGGATTCCTTAAGGCCCACTTCCAACAGATCTTGTCCCATCGACCTCAACACCTTATCTGGGATCAAGATCACATATTATTTGGAGTGCCTTGGAACTTGCATACATCAATGGCAAGCTTCCTCGTTGATAACAATGGGAATACAACAATGTCTCTTGATTGTCAAATCTTGCAGGTGACTTGACTTTGACACATTAATTCGTCCCTATCAAGATGCACTCAGGTACCTTGAGACTCATTTACATTATCTATGAGTTGTCTCGCATTGGTTAACGATTTTCATCATTGATCAGTAATCCAATGATTTCTTCCCATGCTCGACTTCGACACATTCATTCGCATGGTAAGAATTTTACCATGAATTTTGTCTTCGATGAAGACTAATGGTTTTATGGAATCAACAAAAACTTGCAGCATTACATTTTATTGGTTTCTTGTAGCAGCATTTTCATCTTTTTGTCATTCAACAGCAACATGATGGCACCACTGCAACATTTTTTCATTCATTTCATTTTCAAGAAAAATAATAAATTTGGAACTATTTCAGTCAATATGCATCATAGTAGGCAGTACACAATTAAAATCAACAGTTCAAACTCGGATAAAAACAATTTTCTGCAAAAAAAATTGATAGCTGCAGAAAGTGGCAGTGTCTACAGCAATTGTTGTAGCAGCCTTTTTTTTTTTTGAAAATTTTTTCCAAAGGAAGTTTTGGTGAAAATATTGCAAGAGATTGGAGCAGAAATAAAATTTTTTGAGCTTCTGGGTTTTCTCATAATATGATAAATTGAGTAATACGTGGACAAAATTTGAAAAAAAACAATTTTGAAGGGCATTTCAAATGGGTTTTTAAGGCAGATTTTCATTTTTCATCATTTTTGACAGAATAGGGAAGATTTCAGTATTTTTTCACAAAAACACCTTTTCTTTATCAAAATTAAATTCTGAAAGCATGTGGCAGTAGAAAAAGTAAAAATACATAGTTTTCCTTTTGAATCACTCAATTTGGCCTTAAAATGAGTTCGTGACATTTTTTTGTTGTTGCAACATTGGGTAGCATGAAGGGTGAAACATGGAAGAAATTGATTTGATCATAACTTTCAAACCGTGCATCCATTGGTCCTGAAATATTTGTGGTAAACGCATTGAGGTAGGATAAATAAACACAGAAAATTTCAGAAAATTTCAGTGTTTATTCTTCAAGAAATTGGCTACTTTCACCTATAGCCATTTCTCATTTTTCGGGAGATCCGTGCAACCATTGGCTGAGATTTTGTTTCAGAATATGCATAATATTAATGGTAACAACCTCACAAAATTTTAGGGAATTCTGATTTACGATTTGAGAGACATTGCAAAAATCATTTCATTTTACAATTTCACTCCATCTCATTCCACTTTCACTCCATCTCACTCCACTTCCATTCCATTTCACAAGTCATATTCCACTTTCATTCCATTTCATTTCACATCCATATTCCATAGCCATACTTCATTTCTTTTTATAGATTGCATTCTACAGCCACATCTTATTCGACAGTTCTGACATGATGATTGCAAGGGACTAAAGGATTATGTTTTGAAGACCACCATGCTACAAAAGAGTACCTAAGGATCAACATCAAGCAAACAACAAACAAAAAGGTTAAGTTCTGAGGTAAAGTGTAAAATTTTATTTATAATAACAAGGTTAAAAACATGAAACATCTATAATATGAACATTCATATGTTCCTTGACAACTCATCATTTGATTTTATTGCAATCTCTATCATACCACATATCAGACATATCCTCCGCATCCCCAATACCATCTCTTGTCAACATTTCTCCTCCACGCAGTCCTCAAAATTCTCCAATTCATAATATTGAAGAAGGCCCCAACAGAAGATCTCCTGGCATAGATCCAGTTCAGCAGCAGATATATGATTAAGTAGAATCATTATAGAGAAGAAGTGCGTCAATGAACCCAGAGCAAATTGTCAATATAAAAGAACCTTTAATTGATGCTCTTAAGCAGGATATTTATGAATTAGAGATATTGAACATGCACATCAAGAAAGAGAATGAGATTTTGAAGGAGATTTTTTTTTTGACAAGGCAATGCATGATAATACCACTATGCAGCTAGGAATATGACATAAGAAAAATAGGAAATTGAAGAAGAAGAACAAGTCATTGAACAGAGAAATCATTAACCTTAAGTTAAAACTTCTTATGAAAATGCCTAGAATGATAGTCACTTCAAAGAAGAACAAAATAATAAAATTAGATGTGCTAGTAGAGGTATCAGAGCAAAAGCAGTAGGGGAGAAAGACTCACATTTTTGGCAAATTGCATGAGGACATGAAATTATTTTGCAGTGGGGGTATGTTGAACCTCAGATTTACCCTCTCTTTGATGAATTTTCTCACCTCTTTCCATCACTTTCCCATAATATCATAGACCCCAATCAATGAAAAATGTTATTTTTTGTCTTAAGGATGTATTAAAATTATTTCCATATTATATTTTCATGTTCATGCTATTTGGATAGATTTTTGCAATTTAGCTACAGAATGCAGCCTGTTCTGCAACTAACTATGCGTTTTGTAGCCACTCTCATGGTTTAGCAGGTTCCAGGTGTCAACTGAAGAATTGGGCCACATGGGTGTTTCTAGAATGATGCCTACATGGATTCTATCCTACTCACTAGGTCCAGATCGACAAAAAAGTGAGCCTAAACTCATGGTCAAATGTGGAGTCAAACTATGTTATCCAAATGTAGTAGGACTCTTGATTTGGGTCTAATAGTCCTATTTCAAGTCTAAATTCAAATTATAAAGAGTCCAACAGTCCTATTACAAGTCTAATTCGAATTAGCCACCTATAGCAAGTATATCTCATAAACAATTATGTATTTTCCTTTAAATATTGGTTGTACAAGACCAAAAAGGCAGTTCAGGGAGAGTTCAGTACAGTTTAGATTTTCAAGTGAATACTCTATTTTCCAGACTCTGTTTTAATGAAGAATTTAAGCTACCAAATGCTTGCTTGATTGCACTTTTGACAAGCTAGGAGTCAACCAACTTAGTAGCAGAGGGCCCCTGCTGCTAAAGGAGGTTTTTATTATGCTTTCTTGTTAGATTTCTTTCATTATGTTTAGTAATTTCTGTTCATGCTTCATTTCCAGTTTTCAAATAGTTTAATGATAGATTGCAACTGTGCAAACTTGTCTTCCAAAACGTTTCAAGAAGATAGAAATTATGTTTTCCATATTGAAATAAAGATTGAAGTGTTGGAAATCATGGTTGTTTAGTTTACTTTCTTGCCTTTTCATTTCTATAAAGTAGAATTGCCAACTATTGTAACAAATTAATATTCATAAAAAAAAACCCATTTCCAATACACCAAATATATATTAATGGTTACATGTTTCATGTGTGCAGTAGTTGAATTTATTTCTTGTGATTTTATTGCTAATAACTAGAGGCATAGTTGATTTCTCCAAAGACACTTCAAGAGGTTAAAAGCGTCACATTTGAGTGATACTGATAAGTAAATTATACATCTATTTAATCTTAGTTATTCCTTGCATGTTTTTACTCTCAAGATCCTCATTTGACTGCACCAATAATATTTCTAAAAACCACTCCACAAACAAATTCATCTGAACATATTTAGAGAGGATGGTTGAATGATTAAATGTAATGCAACTTATGGGTTATTTACAGAGCTTTCTTAGTGATTTAAATTAAAACAGATGTAATTAGCTTTCTCAAAATCCATCTCAATAGGTCACTCATAACAATTGGATGAGAGATAACTGAAGGGTGAAATAGTTGATTCATTTATTGATTTCATAGGAATATCATTTCTAGTCTTTTAGAAGTAGACCCATGGATTAGGATTAACAAAGCAAATAAATAGATGCTTTGATTTCCAAAACTAGTTCTTAAGCTAATTATTAGCCTTAGGTTTGATTTTATGAAAATTATATTAGTTTTAGTACACTTCATTTTCTTCCTTCTAAATTTAAATTAGATTAACTTAAATCTTTTTCATAATTCTAGGTTAGTCATTTCAAAAAACTCAAAGAACAAAACCCCTCTAAAAACAATATAAAAACATAAACACAATGAAGTAAGAAATAAGTTTCTTAAGCACATATGGTGCATCACACTTCATCAGTTTAGTAGCCCTGGTTGATAATTAATGAAGACAATTTAGGAACACTAAATTGACCAAAAAAATCCCTAGGTTGAATTTCTGATCTTAATACCTGAGGAAGTCTATGTCTACCTGCCAATAATGGCATGTGAGTTTGGGTGGATGGTGTGGCACTATGAGGTCTTGATGGGGTGAGTGGTGTTGTTGGAATTAAGCTTCTACCTGTAGCTACGAATCTACCCCTTGAATCTCTTTCTCTACGCATGTCATTTTTCTATTTTATGGAATATTTTTTTAGTCAACAACAACGCCAAAATGTTTAGTCAATTTAATTGTCTTAAATTTCTATCATTAATTATTGACCAAAGTTGGTAATATTGTGAAGTGAAAGTGCACTATATATTCTAGAAGCCTTTCTTACTTAGTTTATTGTGATGAATGTATTTGTGAAGGTTGTTTTCAAAGGTGTTTTTATTTTGTATGTCTTTGATGAATTGAATTTGAACTAAACTAAATTCTAATTTAACTAAGTTTCAAAAGCTACAAAAATATCTTGAAGAAAAATTCCTATCTGATTATTAGCATCTTAAAAATTTTGAGAATAAAATATAAGAAAATCAAACTCTAAAAAAATAACTCAGATATTTTTTTATGTTTTTAGAAATGAAATGTTATGTAACTGGGATTGAGCAAATAAATGAATAAATCACTTATTTTTATGGCCATAAATAACTATAAAATAGAGAGAATTATCATCTTTGTACCAAAAACTAAATCATCAAATCACTACTACTTGAAAGGAAATTGTTGAAACTAGAAATGAAATATTTCAATGTTCTTGAAATAGATCACACACAAAAAAAAATATGTGCCAAAAACTGCTGCTGTAAGGAAAAAAAATTAATAATACTTCTGCAATTTAACCATTCAAAAATAAATATGAATCTACATTGAATGACAATTTTTTTTTTTATTCTAACAATATGAAATTATGGAAATAACGATAACACAGTAAAGTCATAAATTGAAACTACATCAAATGATAAAAACAATTCTATTATAACAAGATGAAATTATGGCAATGACTACATCATAGTAAATACATAAATTGAAACTATATAAAATGATGAAAACAACTCATGCATCTATTTTAAATAACACTACAAAATTCTGGAAATAACAGAGTGAAATCATAAACTTGAGGTTGTCTCAAATGATAAGAATGAAGCTATGGAACATATCTAAGTAAAGAAAACATAAACGAAATAGAATCTTTTCTATTGCAGGGGCCCTCCACAATAGAGGGTTCGAATCTACTCCAACACTAGTTTTGCATTAAAGCTTTGGAATACTTCTTCATTCAAACTAGGAATAAAATAGATTTTTGATAAGTTTTGCAATCATGTCAAAATTCGCATTGTTAATACATTTTCTGGCCCTATATTTATAAAATTCATCATTAATTTTCTTGATACTTTTATGCCTATTTGGACTAACAAATTCTATCTTAAACTATAGATAGAAAGTGTAATTTCTTTTCTTCATGATTTTCTATGTGGCAGAGCAAATCATGAAGCGTGATGGCTTTGGACTCTTCGCTCGCTTGTTCTAGCACTTGGTTGACCACCCCTTTGACCATGTATCTGGGTAATTTCTTTCTTGATTTGGGTCACATGGATAGCATGAAATCCATTATAGGACCATTATTCACCTGCCCACATACTTCACCACTCCATCAACACCTCAGAACACATCGAACCATGACGGTGACTACAGAAACATGGATCATGTGTAGAATTGTGTTAATTGTGTAGCTAAATACAAATTTTAATATAGTAATAAGGAAAATTTCGAAATGTGAAAAATAGGTCATAAATAGATCATACCAAGTCAAAATTTGCAGTTTGATACTTATTTAAGTTGATGGTGATGACAAAATAAGGAAATTTAAGCGAAACGAAATGTAAAAAATGAGGCAATCATGAGGCTCTACAATAATCATTGACCATTATTCCAATCCATAAACAAATCAACCCAATCAACACTATCAAATATAGATCATGCAAATCAAGAAATCATTTATAGACAACAACAAATAGAACAAACATCATCAACTATCATCATCAAGAATCAATTCAATCACTAGCACATATATGCGACATCCATAAAACATATTTGGATGTGTATGTGATTACTATTCATGGAATCCACATATATATACCAACATACTGAATAAAATATTACACAATTTATATGCAACTATGCAAAACTAGATTCGTGTATGTATACGACGTTACTGAAGCAAACCAATGTATAAATCTTGAACTATTGAATCAAAACTTCACTACAAATCACAATCATACTTTATGCAAATTTCAATATTAAATAAAATATCGCTTTTGGACACATAAGACTAGATATTGAGTCATTGAAACAAACCAATCAAGTATGAACATTAGTATTCAATGAACTTCTAGATCTTCCATATATGATTCATCTCCTTTCTCCCTAGTGCACACATGTTTCAGATCAGATCATACATGAATGACTATTCACTTGCACACCCAACACCTTTATCTCCATCCCCTTATATAGATTTTTCCTTAGCCAATATCCTAGGTATATCCTTTGGTAATGTCATTAGTATTTGTTGACGGGATCAAATAGATGTTGTAGCAATAATTACTATGGGAAAATACCATGGTAATGGCCCTTGGTATCCAAATTTCCATGGTTTGAATTATGTGCACAAATTTTTTTCACATGAACTACTTATATACGTGACCTTTCTCCATAGGAACTGCATATATTTTCTCAGACTTCACTTCTATAATCAATCTGTAAATGAACTGTCATTTCTCTGTCCATATCAATTGTAACATTTATATATGTTATTTAGTTTAGTTACAAAATAATACTATAACATTGTTGACATTAAGTACATCTTTATAAGGAAGGTTTCCATCAAGGACAACACATCATCCATAATTCCAATGAATATCTCAATGTGACAAATGACCAACTCAATGTGAAGATGATTCTCACAATGAAATATAACCATTGAGACTGTGAACATATAAATTATGTCCAACCAAAGTCAACTAAATTCAATATAACATAACCCTTTATAAATGTTAAAGTGCAACATAACCCTTTATTAATGTCACGATGCACCATAAGCATTAAGATATTGATTTGGATTTATGAGTGGAACAAAATAAAATACATATTTATAACAAAAACATAAAGATACAATAAAACTTGACTTATATTAATAAATAGAATGCACTAAAACCAAAAAAATATGGAATGAAACAAACTCACTCAAATGGTGGTAGCTTATCTCTGAGAAGAAATGTGACAACTATGTCAATTCACTAGAGCACATTACAATGAGGTCGAAAGGCCCTTTATAACATAAAACAAAAATGAGGAAACTACAAACATCAAGAAACCTAACCCTAGGAGATGGGATGCTAAAAGGTTTGTGGCCCTAATGGGGTTAGTTGGTATGTCAAATTATTGAGGTTGTAACTTTTTAATATGATATCTATTTGGCACACTTTATAGCCCATTGGAAAGTACTAGCCAAGAAGTAAACATTCCAATTAAGCCTAGGAAGGAGCCTATGGCTATTTCCTAGGCCTTTTCCACATCAAAAAAATGTCCTTTAGGGCCTCAAAATACCACCTAAAGTTCAAGATCTTAAAAACTATAGAAAAGTTTCCAAGATGGAGAATTATGCTTTGAGCCACTGGAATAGGAGGGTGGCCACTGATATCCACCTATATTAGAGATGTAGTAAATTTAGGATGAATTTAGTGAACATGCATGTCATAATTTTACATAACCAATGTGACGTCACTTTTGATAAAATATGCAATGTTATATAACTATTAATATATTATTAAACCTTCAACTATCTTCAACCAAAATCAAACACTATAGCCAACCATAATGGATAATGGAAAACCAAACTTAACAAGATGATGACCATCACAATGCAACATAACCATTTAGGATCAGGAGCATAGTAATTTGACATAACTATTAAATTTAACATATATGTTAGCCAAGATGAATGTCACATTATAATACATCCATTGAGGTAAGCATGCCATAATACAACATAAACTAATCCTTAATAAACATCATAACATGAAAAAGCCTTTAATGAACATCAAAATGTGACATCACATTTCATGAACACTCTAATGTGACATAACCATCATAATACCACAACATCATTATAAAAGAATATAAGAATAAATTAAATTATTAGCAAATATGAATGTCAACAATTGATAACCATTGAGGAATGTCACAACCAACATAACCCTTAATGAGCATCACAATGTAATAATACCCCAATGAATGTCACAAAGTGACATCACATTTTAGTTTTCCAAGGTGAGTTTTTCAATGTAACGAGATAATTAGTAATACAAAATGAAATTCATAATCTAAAATAAGCATTAAGGAATGTAATGCAACAAAACTCTTGATGAATGTATAATGGTTAAAATCAACTTCCTATGTTCATGATTAGTTATATGTCATGTAATGTTGCAAAATTTATTATAAATTTATGTTTGATTGTGGAATTCATCAATGATTTTTTTATATTGTGACATTCATGATTGCTCAATTTATATGGATTTCATAATTGATACTAACAAAGTCAATCAAATTGAATGCAACATAACCCTTGAGGAAAACTGAAATGTTACAAAACCTTTAAGGAATATACCAATTTAACATAATCTTAGTGAAGGTGAATGTCACAATTCGACATATCCATTGAATAATGTCACAATCCAACATGATCCTCATTTAAAATTGCAATGCGAAAAATCCCTTAATGAATTTCACAATGTGACATCACATTTCATGAATGTTACAATGTGGCATAACCATTAATGCCATAAAAATATTAAAAAATAATATAAGAATAAATTATACAATTAACAAATATGGATTCTAGAATTTGACATAACCCTTGAGGAATGTCATAATCGAACATGACCATCGATGAGTGTCACAATGAAACAAAACCCCTAAAGAATGTCACAACATTAAGGAATGTTGTAATCCAACAAAACTAGGATGGTTAAAAATATGGTAAGTGATATATATATATGTGTGTGTGTGTGTGTGTGTGTGTGTGTGTGTGTATAATTTCTTTCTCCACTAAATTATGTAAACTTCCTTTGTTCATGATAGGTTATGCCATGTAATGTCATTCATCAAATCTTCCTTACATTTTAATTTTGCAACATTTATTAAAAGGTTATGTTTGAACATAATGTCCCCACAACCACGACACTTAAAATTATACGATCTGTGTGTGGAAGTGAAAACCCTAACCTTACTACAATCATTTATATGCTCGACAGTAATTTGTGATATATATGTGTGTGTGTGTGTGTGTGTGTGTGTGTGTGTAATTTCTTTCTCCATTGAATTATGTATACTTCCTATACTTCCTATATTAATTATTGGTTATGCCATGTAATGTACATTTTAATTTTGAAACATTTATTAAAGGGTTATGTTTGAATATAATGTCCTCAACCTCCTACTAGGAAATGTTACCACAACCATGCCACTTAAAATTATATGATTTATGCATGGAGGAGAAAAGCCTAACCTTATTACAGTCATTTATATGCATGACAGTACTTTGTGTACATGAATGCAAATGCAGATACCTAGAATGAAATAAAGTATATTATAGCAAAATGGAAATAATTAATTGAAAATGATCATGCATATAATTTGAAGTTATGTTTTTAGTGTATATTCACAATTAATGCAATATAACACCATAAATATATAAACCATCATAGTAATGAATGTGGATGCTTATCTAAATAAATTATTCCCACATTAACCAGTAAATGTGAGTAATATTCATGCCAATAAATATGCTTAACAGAACATAAAGGAAGTTCTAATCATTGCATCACAAAACACAGAAATTAAGGTTCCAACCATAAAATCAAAATTCAAAACATGTCAGAGATAAGCACTTATCCTTATAAAAGAGAAATGGTTGTGGGCGCTCCACATTCCACCCATCCATAGAACTCGTGGTTCATCACTCTCAACCATTTCTCACTGTTGAGCTAAGGATATAACTCCATAGGAAACGGTAAACCAATAATAGCATATCAATGGCCAAGGAACCAACATGATATCCATGACTCCAACCATTGTTATCTACTTCCTCGAACGTGCACCCGAGTGGCACACCATTCTCTAGGACCCCCTATGCGATGCCAAAATTCTAGGGCACCTTATGGCCAACCAAGTACTTCTCAGCCACAGGGATTCAAGAGATCATGTTGCTTCTAAAGCTTCCAAGCCATAACTAGCTTGTTTAGTTCTAGAACCCAAGTGGAGAACCCTTCTTTGATGCTTTCCATTCCCCTTATAATTCCCACCTTATATGGTTCACCAAATCATCACCAACACTGTAGTCAGTTCCAGATTCTAGGTACAAGACTCACCCACTGAAAAATACACAATTAATTCTATAACCCCCACATTAGGTTCACTAACTGGTAAATAAAAAAAGTCCACTATCCACCTCCCACCATGAAATGAATGAGGAATACTGAAAAATATGACGATGGAATGATATAATAACTCATTAGTTGCACCAATGGGGGGTGCTAATGGTGATGGATAACAATGGTGATCGATATTGATGGTCATAATGGTACTTTGAATTTCTCTTATAATGCATGGCTCCTCTTTTCCATGTGGTAGACATGGCCCTTCTCCTCCACATGTCAACTCCCTGAAGCTATGTGGGCCCCTAGGTGCTCTTTCCCCAACACCAAGCAACATGACCCATTGTGTCACTGTGGACTTTCTCTACCCCCTATACTATTTTCCGTGGAGTGGCCTCCATAACCAGTCATTTCTATATTAATATGTAAAAACATATACAAAATTTACAATATTTACAGTCTTGTCCCTTTAGCCATTTTCCAAAATGACACATATTTCTCTAGAAAAAATGCCCCTAAAATCCATATACACATAAATATAAGCAGACACGCTTAAAAAATGACTTCAACTTACCAGCTTAATATCAAAGTACATGTATTTACATCATATATCAATAGGGATATTAAATTCCTTCCCCCCTTATTTTATGCATTGTCCTTAGACTAGTATATATACACATATGTACATTAGTAAAAATGATGAGGGTACTCCCCCTCATTACATCCTCCTAATTCCATGTAGACTCATCATGATAGAACATGGTCCATTGCAACTTTTCCATTCCAATAGCTCTATTCCAAAGTACTTTGACCATCACATTTAAAATGTGTATCGGGTGAACCTGAAAATATCCTTTTGGTTCCACCTGAATCATATGCCAATCAATTATGTGATCAATAATGGGAATATACTTTTTAAGAAAAAAATAAATGGAATATATTAGGAATATTCATGGATGTAGGAAATGAAATTCTATAAGCAATTGATTTGGTCCTCTCGAGAATCTTAATGTTCCACAATATTGTGCTACCAATTTGGCACAAGTACCCAGTGTCATTGAGCTCTTCTATGGCCGAACTTTTAGAAACACATGATCCCCAATTTTAAAATCCTAATGAATCTTAAGCCTAAGAACATAATTTGTTTTCCCATCTTGGGTAGATTTTAGGTCTATCCTAATTTTCACATACCGATCTTCTATATCTCTGAATAATTTCAGACCAAACATGACTTGGTCCATTAGATTGCTCCAAATATATATATATATATATATATATATATATATATATATATATATATATATATAACCACGATAAAGAAGAATCCCACTTTACCCAAGTTCATAATCCATATATTTTGGCGGTTTTTCTTCTTACTGCAAGTGATTCTTGATATCCAATATAGATAATCCAAATTAACAACTTCCAAAATTCTAGTCAATATATCTATCTTATATACACTTAATGTTGCAACATGCAATAGATGCACTCTTCTACAAAGAGAATATACCACCTTATTCACCTTTCCTTTAATATATTTTATCTCGAAATCATACTTAGCTAATAACTAGCCATATGATTTGTTGAGCATTAAGATTCAATTGTTCAAACAAATGTCACAAAATGTAGTGATCCATTTGCAACTCAAATCTTTGACCCATGAGATATTGTCTCCAAAATTTGAGAGTATGAATTATAGTTTCCTCATTAGGGGAACTTTCAGTTCTAAAATGGGCCTCCTAAGGAAATTATAAAATAATAGTGGAAATAATAAAATAATATTTGATTACATCATCAAATTTTGGAGGGGAAAAAGAAAAAACTACTTTTTCAACTCATATTTTCAACTTATCTCCCAAAGTTTTTACTCAAATTTCGAGCAAGAGTACTCATTGGATGCAAAAATTAATTTCTCATCCAAGGAGTACCCATCTTGCATACTTTCTATGGATTCTACTCCACGAAAAATGAGAAAAACATTAAAAACATGATTGCAATCACGTTATTTCATGTATTTCTCATTTTTCGTGTAGCAGGGTCCATCAAAATTATGCAACATGGGTACTACCTGGATGAGGAATTAAATTTTGCATCCAACGAGAACTCCTACTTGAAATTTGAGTAAAAAATTTGGAAGATAAGTTGAAAATACGAGTTGAAAAATTAGTTTTATTATTTTATTAATTTTTAATCTTTTTACCCTTTTACTTAAAAAATGGTGAATCATCCCCCATGGTTGAAATCATCATATTGAATAGTATTGGTTCTTATAAAGTTTATTTTGGTTGTACATTTTTCTTAGGAGGCCCGTTTTATACCTCAAAATTCCCCTAATGACTGTATATAATGTGCAATGTAATTATTTTCATGTTCCTTCAACTTACTGGATTCATAAAAAACCACATTTCCATTTTGCACAAGTACTCCCCCTAGACCTTCTTTACACACATTAGTGCATACTAGATGATCTGAAAATGTGAGAACAAAGTATTTCTTATACAGAGATTGACAGTAGGGGGCTTTTACTGGTTATTTCACCTTTACTAGAAAGGATGAAACCAGAAGCTCCTAGCCCACAAACTGAGTCTGCCTAAAGAAATAAAATGTAAACACTGAAATAGATCCGATCAATGAAAGTATTTGTTTCTATGCAAAGTATTCATTAATAAAAAATTTATGTGTGAATAAGCAAGTTCAAGTATTCTGCAAATGAAGTAATGTGGTTTGAAGTTGAACTAATGAGTTTTGTTCATTGTATAAGGCTGCTTGGGAAAAGTGTACTTATGAATAGTTATTGTTTAATGTAGAAGAATCTGAAATATAACAGCAAAAATGCATAGCATAACAGTAAGCATTTGTTTAAGCAGTTCACCCCTCTCTTGGGCTACCTCTGCTGGGTCCAAAAGCTCTAATTAGGCTTTCCCTTTTTCATTAATGCTCAAAATGTAAATTACACTGTGTAGAAAGCCTCAAAAGGAAAAATAAGCTGCAAATTCAGAAACAGAGGACTGAAATCAGTATAAATCGACTATTCATTCACCTCCATTGGATGAGTATAGTCCAACACAACTGATCTTTCATTAGGCCCTGGTGGATCCACAACCAAAATCGCTGGTAAAATCACTGATAAAGCACCCTGATGGCTCCGCAACCTCTCCCAAAAGCTCCAGAATGCTTCAATACCCCAAAATCAAAAAAAAAATCGTCCCAAATGGACTTCCCTAGCCAAAGTTATGGCTAACTGAAGTTTGCCCAGTGTCACCTAGAAAAACTCCACTAAATGTGGAGGACTGCCAGATCGCGCCGAAAAAATAGGAGGCGGGTGCTAAAATTAGGGGAACCGCCATACTGACCGCCAGTCATGGGGGTCTAAATAATCGGGCCACATGACCCTAACTGTCGGTGTTTGTTTGAAGAACTTTAAGTTATCAACGACATATTATAAAGTTTGAACTATATGATATTAATGAGCTCCGCACCTTTCGCCGGAACCGTGTGACCAAGACCCATGGTGTTATCCACCCAAACCATTTCAACGTTCAAATATGTATTGGCGCCATTGTTGAAACAAACAGCACCATGGCCCAACGGTTAGACCGTTCCATTGGCACGGCCCCGAATCGGTTTCAAATCCTATTGCGTACAAAACAATTTTGATATGCCATTTAGTTTGGACCTTGGGGCCACGTGGCGGCCTCCGGGCTGGCCATGTGGTGCCTTTTCATTGGCTGCCAAATTTGGCCATCCTTTTACTGAAATTGGCAAACTTCAAAGCTGAATATCTTCCTCATACGACGTCGGTTTTCAGTGCCGTTCACGTCTACAGGATCATTTTTCCGAGCTCTTTCCAGTCGATCTGGTTTGGACCAATTTTTAGCAACTTCATTTTTGAGCATTTTTCTACAAGAGACTTGATCTCCTTATCACACCTCCCAAATGGGAAGCTTTTGGACCCCAAAAGCTCTCTGACTAGTGAAACTGATAATGTGGAGACTGATTCTCCACTCTTCCACCCTTGAATAACTAAAATCTACCCGATTTCATCAAATGAATCTTTTGAGAAAATGATAATCTGTCTCTGGAATCAATTGATCGACCATTGCTAAGATTGACGGAGTCATGATGCAAATGATTAAAATTTGCAGAACAACAATTTTAATCTGCAGAAAAAAAAACTTTTTCTACACTGATAAAACTTCCCAGAAGACTTAAAATAACTTTCACCTTGCAAACTGTTCCCATGGCGAATTCTACCATACTGAAACCATCTTTTTCCCATGCTGAATTGGGTGTCCTTCTTGCTTGCACTGCTTTTCTTTGACACTTCATTCACTGCATTGGCTGACCCAAAAGGTAATTTGCGCAACATAACATCATCTTCTTTCAAAGACAAACTGTTATTAAACTGAGACAAATCATTAGCAACATCATAAAAAGGCGAATGCTCAAAATCTGGTCGTTTCAACATTAACAAAGTTAGACTTTGACTTGCATTAACCAGTCTTTTCAGTTGACTTGCATGGAGTAAAGAAGATTCCAGCTTCTTTTTGTGAGCTCTCACAATGTACTCTTTACCATCTTTGAACAAGTGATACTTGTTTTCATGGCGATGAAAGATAGCCTTCCTGTCAAATAAATAAGGACTTCCCAAAACAATACCTGAGATATCAAGCGGCACCACATCAAGTTCAATTGTGTCAATAAAGTGTGCAGTTATTGCAAAGCGCAATATGCACTTCCTTGAGACTTGCAAATTGGCATCCTTGCATATCCACCCAAGTGGATAAGGCTTCGGATGTGGAATGGTATCAAGCTTAAGCTACTTGACCAAGTCTTCATATATAATATTCTCTTGTGACCCACTGTCAAATAGTGTGTCAATTTTGGTATGTTTTGAAATTACCCTCACATGCAAAAGCTCTATCCTCCTCTTTTCTTCATGAGTATCTTTGTGACAATTCAAAGAGCTAGAACTGGGAATTGTGTCTTGCACCACTTCTTTCCCCTTAATGTTATTTAAAACCATGGCTATGATTTTTGTCTCATCTCCTGAGTCTGACCCTAAGTCTTGCTCAACTGTTGCTACATTTTTCTCCTTTTCTTTGGTCTTGTTTTTGTTCTTGTATTTTTCTGGTTTCAGTTGAGGATGAAGCTTCCAACAATGATCTTCATCATGACTTGTCTTAGAACAGTTCTTGCAAAAGAAATTTCCTTTTTCTTTTCTTGAATTTGCAACTCTCTTCTTTCCTTTGTTTTTGAAATTACTATCCTCATCAAAAGTATTCTTTCCTCTAGCTTCTAAATGTGTAGCCTGGACACAAATTTCATCTAAGCTGGTAGGATTAAACATTAGAATAGTATGTTACAGATTATTGTGCAAACCTCCTATGTATTTTAACAAGGTGTCTTGACTTTGTAAGTCTACTCCAAGTAGAAGTGCTCTCCTTCTAAACTCTTGGGTGTAATATTGCACATTTTGACCCTTAAGTTGCCTAAAATTTTTCCAATTTATGATTTCTTTCTGAATATGAGCAAGAGGATAAAATTGTTTCTTAATAGCAGTAATAAACTCATTCCAAGTTAGAGTTATCTTACCATGCTTTTTAATTTCCTCCTTGGTCTTGGCTTCCCACCAAACCAAAGCTGCTCCATCCATTCTCAAATAGGCTAATTGGATTTTTGTGTCATCATCATGCAAATTCTGAATTCTTAGATAGACTTCCAGCTGTCTAATCCAGTTATCCAATTTTTCTGCATTCACATCACCATTAAACATCGACAACTCAAACTTCACATCAAGATTTAACAAAGGATTTTTAAGAGATGTTTTTGTTTTGTGTGACTGATTAACAGAAGTTGAAGAGGATGATGTGGAGGAAGAGGATGACGATGGAGATGGTGGATCACCATTTCCTCCATTCCCTTTCTTAGACTTATCATTGTCTTTCTTCCCTCTTGAAGAATCTCCTTCTTCTCTTTGGTTTCTAGACCCTTCTCCAACAATCCTATCATTTCTCTCCTGATAGAGGATCCTAACCATCTCAGTCATGTCCAAGAAAGCTTTTCTAAAGACTCTTTCTTCTTCCTTGGGATCCATTTCCTCATGTACTTCTCCTTCTCTGGAAGACATGTTTGTGGCTAATTCTAAGGCTAATGAGGATGAAATGGAAGGTGGATATAATGGCACTCTAGCCCTCCTTGGTTGAGGATTAACTTGTTCTCTAACCAATTGTCCTTCCCCTCTTTTCAATTTCAACCTAGTAAGCATCAAATTTTGCAGAATAACACAATCTTCTTGCACAAATTTCACAAACTCTTAAGAAAAACCTAGAGCTTTGATACCAATCTGATATGAAATTGTGAGAACAAAGTGTTTCTCATACATAGATTAACAGTAAGGGGATTTTACTGGTTATTTCACCTTTACTAGAAAGGATGAAACCAGAAGCTTCTGGCCCACAAACTGGCTCTGCCTAAAGAAATAAAATGTAAACACTGTAATAGATCCGATCAATGAAAGTATTTGTTTATGTGCAAAGTATTCATTAATCCAAATATTATGTGTGAATAAGAAAGTTTAAGTATTATGCTAATGAAGTAATGTGGTTTGAAGTTGAACTAATGAGTTTTGTTCACTGTATAAGTTTGCTTGGGAAAAGTGTACTTATGAAAAGTTACTATTTAATGTAGCAGAATCTGAAATATAACAGCGAAAATGCACAACATAACAGTAAGCATTTGTTTAAGCAGTTCACCCCTCTCTTGGGCTACCTCTGCTGGGTCCAAAAGCCTCTAATTAGGCTTTTCCCTTTTTCATTAATGCTCAAAATGTAAATTACACTATGTAGAAAGCCTCAAAAGGAAAAATAAGCTGCAAATTCAGAAACAAAGGACTGAAATCAATATAAATCGACTATTCATTCACCTCCATTGGATGACTATAGTCCAACACAGCTGATCTTTCATTAGGCCCTGGTAGCTCCACAACCAAAATCGCCGGTAAAATCACTAATAGAGCACCCTGATGGCTCCACAACCTCTCCCAACAGCTCCAGAATGCTTCAATACCCCAAAATCAAAAAAAAATTCGTCCCAAATGGACTTCCCTAGCCAAAGTTATGGCTAACTGAAGTTTGCCTAGTGTCACCTAGAAAAACTCCACTAAATGTGGAGGACTGCCAGATAGCGCCGACAAAATAGGAGGCGGGCGTTAAAATTAGGGGAGCCGCCATACTGACTGTCAGTCATGGGGGGCTAAAGAATCGGGCCACATGACCCTAACCGTCGGTGTTTGTTTGAAGAACTTTAAGTTATCAATGACATATTATAAAGTTTGAACTATATGATATTAATGAGCTCCGTACCTTCCGCCGGAACCGTGTGACCAAGACCCACGGTGTTATCTGCCCAAACCATTTCAATGTTCAAATATGTATTGGTGCCATTGTTTAAACAAATAGCACCGTGGCCCAACGGTTAGACCGCTCCGTTGGCACGGCCCCGACCCAGTTTCAAATCCTGTCGCGTACAAACAAATTTTGATATGCCATTTCGTTTGGACCTTGGGGCCACGTGGCGGCCTCCGGGTTGGCCATGTGGCTCCTTTTCATTGGATGCCACTGGAATATTTCGCAGAATATTCTGTGGAATATTCTTTTTTTAATAAAAATAAATTTTATAAAGTCAAATTTGGCCATCCTTTTACTGAAATTGGAAAACTTCAAAGCTGAATATCTTCCTCATACAGCGTCAGTTTTCAGTGTCATTTGCGTCTACAGGATCATTTTTCCGAGCTATTTCCAGTGGATCTAGTTTGGACCAATTCTGAGCAACTTAATTTTTGAGCATTTTTCTACAAGAGACTTGATCTCTTGATCACTAGAAAATCTTCATTTAGGTTTGCAATTTTAAACACTAGATCACTTGTCAATAAAATCTTTAAAAAATGAAACCCCTTTCCACACTCAATAGCCCATTCAAACTTGATACCCTTCCTCTGTAGTGAAGTGATAGGGTAATAAATTGTAGAAAATGGTCCAATGAACCTCTTGTGATAGTCCACTAGGCCCATAAAATACTTGACTTCTGAAAAATTCTTCTGTTTCAACCATTCCTCGATTACCCTAATATTTTTTTGGTCCACTACTATCCCATCCTCCAAAATAATATGGCCCATATAATGAACCCGCTTCTGATAAAAATATCATTTACTAATTTTAGCATATAAATGATGCTCCCTAAGCACCTGCAAAAATAACCTAAGATGTTTCTTGTGCTCCTCCTCTTACTTAGAATACACCAAAATATCATCCAGGAAGGAAATAATAAATTTTTCCAAATAATCTTGGAAAATATAGTTCATTAAGCACAACACTTGGTGCATTATGAAAGGAACCACCGTGAACTCATAATATCCATAACAAGTTTGGAAATATGTCTTGTTGATATCTTCTTCATTAACCTATAATTGGTGATATGTTGACCTTCGGTCAATTTTGGGAAACACCTTGGCTCCTTGAAGATGGTTGAATAGATCATCAATCCTCGACAATGGATATTTATTCTTAATAATCATTAAATTCAACATCCAAAAATCTACACATAATCACAAGGTTTTGTACTTATTCTTAACAAATAACACCTGGGAAACCCATGGTGATACACTTGGTTCTATGTACCCTTTATTCAATAACTATTACAACTACATCTACAGTTCTATGAGCTTCGGAGTGCTCATCCGATATGGTTCTTTGGATCATGGAGTGGGTTTTTGGATCAGATCGATGGAAAAACCATGTCCCTTCTAGGAGGCAATACAAGGATCTCAACAGGAACATAAGAATATTCCCTTAATACAAGATAATCGTCCAAATTAGTTTGTTGATCCCTATTAGATTCCTCCAAATGGACTTCCAAAATCTCTCAACCTTTTTGAAAATTCTTCCTTAGTTTTGAAGTTGATATCTCTTTCATAGATACTATTCAAGGAACTCCCTAGACCTACCTCTAATAACCCTCATCATTAATCTAGGAAAAATAAATACTATAGTAGTCTAGAACCACATGGTGCTTTTCCATCCAATCCATTCCAATCAAACATTCATACAACCCCAATGAGATTATATTCAAACCAACCTTATTATTCATCCCATTCATCTCAAATATACATTTCTTCACCAATTCTATAACTTTCCTTTTTAATCTAGTGGCTAACTAAACCAACAATGCCCTACAATGCTTAGATTTATTCAAATTAATTTTTTCTGCCAATTTTGGATCAATATTACTATGACTAGCTCTTGAGTGAATTAAAATGGTAATATGTTGATTATTTGACTTACCCCTAACTTCAATCATATGCACCTGGTGCTCACCCTAATTATTATCCAACACAACATAAATCATAGGCATGATTCGACCCACATCCTTTATTATATCATCTGCATGTATATCATGCATAATCCTTTGAATTCCATCCTTGTGATGTTAGTCCTTGTACCTATGGTTTCCTTCACAACCCTAACACTTCAGAGGTTGGAATTGGGGCTTATTGTTCTAGATATTACTACCTTTGGACTCAACAAATGTTGGAGCTAATTGTTGCTTATGTTGTGATCCATCTCTAAAAGGTGTGGGTTTGAACCGCTTCCTCCTTTGTTCCATGAATCTCTTCTTCTTATTGTCCCAATCCCTCTATAGAACTAATTTATTCTTATTCTTCTTGTATAATTATTCATCCTTTCTCATGGTTTCATCTACAGTCTTGGGCTCATCATACTTTAGCTTATATGCATAGAATGAAGGTAATCCACTTATGAATTTTAACATTTCCATTCCTAATGAAGTCCACATATCTCAATAGTTCTATGAACTTATGGCCATATTCTTCCATGTTCATATTTCCCAAATTAAGTTCGAAAAAATCTTGCATCTTCTTCTCATGATAATGATTAGACAAGTATTTCCAATGGAGATATTCCTTAATATTTTGTCATGTCACTATTTCTCATCCAAATTCTTAACCTCTTTAAGTTGTTCCCACCACAAGTTAGATTTTCCCTTAAGGAGGTAAATAGAAATTCAAGCTTATAAATTCGATTAGTAATTAAAATACTGCAAATATTTCCTCATTTCCAATAGCCAAGCCTCAACTTCTTCACCCTTTTTCTGTTATCCATTGAAAGTGGGAGGTTTAATCTTCCATAATTCTCCATGTAGGCTATCCCTATTAGACATTATTTTCCTCTACCTTCTATCCAGTGACACATGGGGGTTGCTATCTGATTTTGAGGTAGAGCAAGCCTTTTTTGTGTTCTTATTTTTTCATACAAATATTGTTGGTCATCACTCTTCACTTTCCTTGAAAAACCAACACCCCTTCCAACGAACCTATTTTTCATCTTGTGCGCTTGCCTAGACCTATATTGTTAGTCTAATTCTTATTTAATTATATTCATGGTTTGCAAAATCTGAGTGTTGAGCTATCTTTTCTCTCTCACCAACCTATCATTATCATCTTTGAAACTGAGAACCTCCACCTTGAGGATTCTCGGAGTCTCCTCCAGGTCTCTTTTATACGACATACTCACTCTGTGACTATTTGATTCGATCCTGGCATCACCCACATTGATATCTACTATCCAAAATTCTTCTTCTTGGCTACTAAATCCAGACATATTTTCAATTTGTTGAGTTCTATAACGACTCTTTCCCTTCATACCTATATACGTATCCAACAAAATTCTACAAAATTTATGCTCGATTCAAAATTATGTGGTCACATACATGTTCTTCTTTCCAGTAGCTTTTTATAGACTGATTACTTGTGGAATTATGACACTTGAGCATAAAATTATGCCCTTTGTAAATTTTAATTGGACACCAATTACTCCTTCACAAACTCTAATAACATTGTTTTTAATTTCTAGAAAATTCCATCCACCAAATCTCATTATATTACTTCATATGTGTTCTACTTGGAATTTCCTTCCACGAAATATCATTTCTATTCCTTCATATTTGTTATACTTGGAATTTCCTTCCTTCTAACTAATCACATGCCATAATTTAAATCATGATCGCAAAGTTATGCCTTTAAGAAATTTTTTCACTCTCCCTCTCTGCTCTCAATTATTTTGTAGGTTTTAACACTGTACAGAATTTATCTGCAAACGAATCTTAAAATAAAAAAAATAAAAAAATAGCGAGAAAATAAAACATAAAATAGATATACATAGATATTTTCCCCTAGATCCCAAATCGGGACTACTGGCTTGATTTTTTCATTATATTCCTTTTAGTGTTACAATACATATATACATGTCGAAGCATTCATAAACCCCAATTCGTTAACCCTGGATTAGAAAATAACCGTATTTCCCTTGAACATATCTACAAAATACCAAGGGCTAAAAACCATCATGCCCCAAAACCATGTGCAACCCCATGCATAAAACCATGGGCGGGTTCGCGCACCAGAAAATAGTGTCCAAAAAAGTTTTCCCGGGGCATTGCCCCAGAACCCGAACATGGGGGGCTCTCACCCGCTTTGTGACCCCCCTGTTGCGCTCGGTGCAATGTACAAGGGGGTTTATCGCCCCCCTGCGTGTGTTACTAATCATGGAAAGAATATAACACATACCCAACATTCTCCCACTTATTGTTTTATTTCTATAGGGGGTCACAGGAGAGCTTTTTCATTACTCAAGCTCTGCAACACCCATTGTTTCTCTACACCAAGAGAACTTCGAGTGCTCATAGACTTCATCAATGCATTTTCAACATTCATCAAAGTGTCCACCTTTAGCAGCAACACCCTTTTATCCTCAACCATATCTCTCACAAAGTGATATTAAACATCAATGTGTTTCGTCTTTAAATGATAAGCAGGATTCTTAGCCAAGAAAATTGCACTTTGGCTATCACAGTCTATCCTTATAGCCCGTTGCACCAACCCCATACTTGAACACAATCTTTGCAACCAAACTGCTTCCTTTCTTGCATGAGTGGTTTCCATGTATTCTACCTCTGTAGTTGAAAGAGCCACTGTAGACTGTCTTTTACTATCCAACTGACTACACCTCCAAATAGGCTAAACACATACCCACTTGTAGATCTTCTTTGGTCCAGATCTCCAGCCCAATCTGCATAAACAAAACCATAGATGTCTAAAACTCTCTCTAATCTTGGTCTTCTTTGGTAGCATAAACCATAATCACTAGTGCCACGCAGATATTTGAAAACTCGCTTCACTGTTGTCAAATTGTCCTTCCCTGGTTTTGACATAAACCTGCTCAATATCTCATTGCATGTGCAATATCTGGTCTAATACATACCATTTCATACATCAGGCTACCCACTGCACTTACATATGGAACATGGGACATATCCTTCTCTTCTTCTTGTGTCTTGGGACACTGTTCAGCAGATAACTTTACACCTATAGGAATAGGAACCTTCACCAGTTTACTATCCTACATATTTAACCTCTGCAATATTTTCTTGACATACTTCCTCTGGTTTAACCAAATATTCCTCTTTGCCTGCTATCTCTTAATTTACATGCCCAAAATATAGTTTCCAACACCAAGATCCTTCATGTCGAATTTGGAGAACAATTGGGTCTTCAAATCCTGGATAATTTATTTGTCATTTCCAATTAGCAACATATCATCCACATACAAGACCAAATAAATAGCATGGTCACTAATTAATTTAAAATATACACAGTGATCCTCTTTGATTCTGGTGAAGCCAAGTCCCCATATATAGGTATCAAATTTCTGATACCACATGTTTGGTGATTTTTTTAACCCATACAGAGACTTTTTTAACCTACATACTAGTTATTTCTTACCCTTCACCATAAATCCTTCAGGTTTCTTCATGTAGATATCCTCTTCTAGATCCCCATGAAGAAATTTTGTCTTCACATCCATCTTTTCTACCTCAAAATCAAAGGCAACAACAACATATAAAAGTAATCTAATAGAGGTAACCTTGGCAATAGGAGAAAAAATATCACCAAAATCAATTCCGAACACCTGGGAATAACATTTTTCTACCAATCAATATTTTTATTTCTCCAACTTTCCTTCTACATTCACCTTCTTCTTAAACACCTATTTTCTCCCAATGGGCATTCTTCCATATGGAAACTCCACTAGATCCCATGCCTCATTTTTGTGCAAGGATGCCATTTCATCAACCATGGCCTCCTTCTAGAGTTTTCCATCCTTTGAATCTATTGCCTCCCTGACAGTTCTGGGATCATCATAAGTTATAGTTAAAGCAGAATTTGAACAGAAAGCAGATGGACTATACCTTTCTAGTTTCCTTCTTTCCCAAACTGATATTCTCATAGATGGAGTTTATGGATCTTCCTTTTCTGAATCTTCTTCTGTTTTAGAGTATGATTCATCCTCCTTTAGCTCAAACTCTGTCTTCTCAGGTTACTTTGGTAGGACTTCATGTTTAACAACATATTTCACCTCTCTAAACACCACATATCGGTTATACACAACCTTCCTTGTTTCTGGGTTCCAAAGCTTGTAACCTTTTAAACCATCCTTATACCCAATAAAGATGCACCTTTTAGATTTATTATCAAACTTGGTCCTTTTTTCCTTTGGAACATGTACATATGAATCACTTCCAAATACCCTTAGATGTGAAAGAGATGGTTTCTTTCTAGTCCATACCTCATGTGGAGTCTTATCCTCCAACGTTGATGAAGGTGATCTATTAACCAGGTAACATGCAGTCTCCATTGCTTCTACCCAGAATTCTTGTCCTAACTCGATACCACTGAGCATGCTTCTTGCCTTTTCCATTAGCGTCCTCTTCATTCTTTTTGCAACTCTGTTTTGCTGAGGTGTGTATGGACTAGTCTCTTGTTGTGCTATACCACACTTCTTACAAAATTCTTCAAATTCCTTCTTGCAAAACTCTCCACCATTATCTGTCCTCAACACCTTTATCTTCTTCTCTGTCTGGTTTTCCACCAGAACCTTAAATTCTTTAAATTTGTCAAAGACTTCAGATTTATTCCTTAAGAAATATATCCATGTATTCCTTGAGAAGTCATATATGAATGAGACATAGTACACATATTTTCCCAGTGATGGAACTAACATAGGTCCAAACACATCACTGTGCACAAGCTCTAATATCTTGTTCACTCTCTTAGCACCAGAAGGAAAACTCACCCAATTTCGCTTCCCATATACACAATGTTCACAGAAACTGAAATCCAGAGAGAAATTAGAGATACCTTCTACCATACGATTTCCATGCAGTATTCGAAGGTGCTTCTCTCCAATATTTCCAAGCCTTTGATGCCATAGCATGGTATTTTCTCCAGAGACCGCTAGGCTTTTTGCTCCACTTTCAGGACCCAGAGAACTATTACACCCATCAATAACAGTGCTACCCTGAAGCTTGTACAGATTTTCAATCTGAACTCCCCGCATTAATACCAGTGCTCCCCGAACCATCTTGTAGTTATATTTCTTAAACAATGTTCTTACACCTACAGCATTCAGCTTGCTTACAGAAATTAGATTTCTAGCCAATGTAGGAATATGTAGAACACCAAGAAGTGTTCTAATCCTTCCACCTTACAGCTTCAGCTTGAATTTTCCATGTCCAATGATTTTGGCCTTCCTATCATCCCCTAAGAAGACATCACCACCATCATACTTCTCATACTCATAGAACCACTCCCTATGGGGAGTGAAGTGAAAGGATGCACCTGAGTCAATCAACCATGCCTCATGATTTACATGTGTATTTGAAGAAGAAGCCAAATACACATCACCACCTTCATCCGACGTGGTTTTTTCCTCTGCAGAAGGAGGATCATCAGATCCCTTTCCTTTCTCATGAGCTTTAGATCTGTAGTCCTTTTTGTAGTGCCCTTCCTTTCTACATTTCCATCACACCTTTACAAAATTTCCTGGAGATTTATATCTCCCTCTAGATTTAGATCTGCCACTCAAAACCTTATTATTATTTTTTTCTAGAACCTTCCTTGTACAGATAAGGAATCTCCATTTTGGCCCTCCATATTTTTCCATCTCATTTTCTCCGACAGAAAGGCTGAGACAATGTCATCAAAATTCAAGGTAGTTGTATTGCTACCTATTGCAATAACAAGACTGTCCCACGAATCTGGTAGAGAACACAGAAAAATGATGCACTTATCTTCATCTGAGATTTTAATATCAACAAATAATAGCTGACTTGCCATAGTATTGAAGGTACTCAGATTCTCTGTCACCGAGTCTCCATCCATCATCCTTAGGTTATATAGCTTTTTCCATAGGAGCAATTTATTCACCAGAGACTTAGATTGGTACAAATTCCCTAGCTTGTCCCACAAAGCCTTCATCGTAGCTTCCCCAGATACATTCAACAATAATGAATCTAAGACACATAACCGTATTGTGCTATTTTCCTTTCGATCCAACTTCTTCCAGTCTTCATCTGACATAATCGTTGGTTTAGTACTCAGATCTACCACAATCCAGTGATCTATATCCATGAGTAGATCCTCCATCTAGAACTTCCACAACTAAAAAATCTAACCATTAAATTTTTTGATCTCTATCTTTCCACTTCTCGCCATCTTCTTTCACCGCAAGAATCGATCCCACATATCTCCCACTGAATAGGATCTACCACAGGCCCGAGCAAAAAACTCCTTAGTAGCAAAGGTGTCCCCCTAAAGCCAAAACCTCTCTGATACCAAATGTAGATTTTAACCCTGTACAGAAATTATTTGCAAACAAATCTTAAAAAATATAAAATAAACAATAGCAAGAGAATAAAACATAAAACATATATACATAGAGATTTTCTCCTCGATCCCAAGTCGGGACTACCAGCTTGAATTTTCATTATATTACAACACATATATACATGCCAAAACATTCATAAACCACAATCCATTAACCCTAGATTAGAACATAACCATAGTTCCCTTAACCGAATCTACAAAATACCAGGGGCCAAAAACCATCATGCCCCAAAACCATGTGCAAACCCATGCACAAAACCATGGGCAGGTCCACCCATCGGAAAATAAGGTCCAAAAAAAATTTCCCGGTGTGCCGCACCAGACCCCAAATAGGGGGGGCTTTCGCCCCCGCTCTGACACCCTTATTGTGCCCGACACAACATACAGGGGCGACTTTCACTGTAGTATGGAAGGAAGTGTTATACCACCATTCAGCAAGAGGTAACCACTTGACCCATTGTGTTTTCTTATCAAATATAAAACAACGAAGATATCCTTCCAAACATTTATTCATTGTCTCAATTTGACCATCAAATTGAGGATGATAAGATGAGCTATGAGCTAGTTGAGTAACCAAACAAGAAAATAATTTTGTCCAAAAATTTCCAGTAAAAATGGTATCTCTGTCACTTACAATAATCTTTGGGTTTCCATGCAACTTTTGAATTACTTCCATAAATGCAGTAGCAATTGTACTTGCTTTAAATGGATGAGATAATGCACAAAAGTGTGCATACTTGGTAAGTCTATCAACTACTACCATGATGACACTCTTTCCTTCGGACTTAGCTAAACTTGTGATAAAATCCATTAAAATCTCCTCCCAACGTTGACTTGGAGGATAAAGGCTATAGAAGACCCAGGGTCTTAATTGTCTCAACTTTATTTTTCTGGAAAACCAAACATTCTTCCACAAAATTTTTAATATAAGATTTAATGCCATCCCAAAAAAACTCTTTCTTCACCCTGTGGTACGTTTTTAAAAATCCTGAGTGTCCTGCTAATGGAGAAGTGTACAATTCCAAAAGAATATTTTGTTTTAGTTGGGAATTATTATAAATACAAGCAATCTTTGTACCATACGGAACCATTTTTCCAACTAAATGTATCAGATGTACTAGGATCTTGCTGCAACTTTTGAATGAGTGTACACACTTCTTCGTCCTTCTTCCATTCATCCCTTACTTCTGTTATCCAATCTGATTGGATAATAGAAATGGAAAAAAGAAATGCTTCCACTTAGTCATCCTTTCTTGAGAGTGCATCTGCAAAAACATTTAGCTTCCCTTTTTTGTAGATGATTTCAAATTCATAACCTAACATCTTTGTGACCCATTTTTGCTACTCTTCTAAAGATAGTCTTTGTTCCAAAAAGTGTTTAAGACTATCATGATTAGTTTTTACCTTTAAGTGTCTTCCAATTAGGTAAGGTCACCATTTATTTAGTGCATGTAGTATTGCTAAAATTTCCTTCTCATAAATAGCTTTCTGTAAATACTTTCCTTTGATTGGATTACTTTCAAAATAAATGTGTGTTCCTTCTTGCATTAAAACAACACCAATTCCATTTCATGAGGCATAACATTCTACAATAAAGGTTTATGTGAAGTCTGGCGTAGCTAAGACTGGTGCTAGGCACATTGCCTCTTTAAGATGTTCAAAGGCCTTTAGTAGCTTCACGAGTCAATGAAAATGCATTTTTCTTCAATAATGTTGTTAGAGGTGCTTCTATTCTCCCATATTTCTTAATAAACTTGTGATAATACCTTGTTAACCTGAGAAATCCTCGCAACTTCCCTATGGTTGTGGGGACTTTCCATTCCTTTAAATTAGGGGAATTTTGAGGTCTAAAATAGGCCTCCTAAGGAAAATGTACAATCAAAATTAATTTTATGAGAACCAATCACATTTTAGGGGATGACATCATCCCTAATGGTTGAGGTGGCATTGATTGAGTTAAAAGCACTTACTTGTCACATTCTCAATGGTGGATAAAAACTCATGGTTAACCATGGTAGTGCTCTAAGTACTTTTAAAGTAAAAGTAAAGTACTCATAATAAATGTCATTTCACACTTTTTGTATAAAAATATATTATTTTCATTTCATATTTCTTGAGAGAAACAATGCATATACCTATACATTTATTATATTATATTATATTATTTTTATATAGTATATTAATTACATGTTATTATACAGTTTAAATAATATAAATTTTAATTAATAGCATATAATAATTAAGAATTTATAAATTTATATTTATATTTTATTTTAAGTTATTTAAGTACAAAGGACAAATGCATTAGTTTTTCAATGATAATGACTTTTTCTTGAAAAGCTCATTCTTATTTATAGTCACATCAATACAATTTTTTTATTAATTTTATTTTGGTACAACTTTTGAATTGAATTTAACTATGGTTACATGGATTGTGGTGCAAAAAATGAATTTCAAATTCACAAATATTACTTTATTGGTTTAGCCATTATTTTATTACTTCCTTAGGAGGCCCATGTTAGACCTCAAAATTCCCCTAATGATGGTTTTAATTTTGTTAGGGTCTAACTTAACACCCTCATGAGATACAAGATGAGCCAGATATTCCACCTCTTGTAATCCAAAGAAACATTTGGATGTTTTTGCATATAATTGTTTCTCCTCCAATAGTTTGAGCACATTCTAAACATGTTGAACATGATCCTTCCAAGACCTGTTATATATTATTATATCATCAAAAAATAATAGCACAAATTTTCTAAGGAAGGGTTTGAAAATGGAATTCATCAACCCTTGAAATGTATAAGGTGCATTGGTAAGGCCAAAATGCATGACCAAAAATTCATAATGACCCTCATGAGTTCGAAATGCTATTTTCGAAATATCTTCAGTGTTCATTCTAATTTGATGATTTCCTAAACGAAGATCCAACTTAGTAAAATAAACTTCTCCATGTAATTCATCCAATAATTCATAAATCACAGAAATGGGAAATTTATCATTAATAGTGAGCTTATTGAGCTCCCTATAATTCAGACACATGTACCATGATCCATCCTTCTTGTGCACCAATACTACTGGAGCAGAGAAAGAACTTTGCTAGGTTGAATTATACCAACCTCTAACATTTATGAAATCATATGTTCAAGTTTTCTCTTTTGGGCATAAGGATAAATGTAAGGTCTGATGTTTGGAGGAACACTTCCTGGAATCAAATGATTAGCATGATCATGATCACGAATAGGTGGGAGTCCTTTGGGAGTTTCAAACACCTTGGAATGATTGTCCAAATTTTTTTGAAGATCTGGAGAAATAGATGATTTTGATGTTGGAACTTATAGTGAGAATAATTGTGCAATTACGCCTCATTGTTATTTCTTCAGAAGCTTTTCCATGACATTAGAACTTATTATCTTTCTCAACTTCCCTACGATACTCCGTAATTCGACTTCCTTTCCTTCCAAATTTTTTTTCAAGAAAAGCTCTTGAAAATTAAAAGCTACCGTCCCCGAAGATTGTAACCATTGTACTCCTAGTACAACATCAACACCTCCCATTGGAATGGAAATCATTGGACTATTCAATACATATTCCCCCATGGTTGGCTTGATATTATGGAATTTTCCAGAGAAATTTATAGTTCCTCCATTTTCAACCATCACTTGACATTATGGTGCTGGGTATAGGAAACAATTTAATTCCTTGGCTACCTTACAATAAATAAAATTATGGGTACTACCTGAATCAATCAACACTATTACCTTTTTATTCTTGATATGTCCTTTTATATTGAGAGTTTGAGGAGTGGTAATTCCTCCAATGCATTACATGATATAGTCAGACTCATTTCTTCTTCTTCTAGGGTTGTTTCCTGGTGTATATCCTCTTCTTTTGAATTTTCTTGTTCATTTTCTTCCTCCTCTTCACAATCTATGTAAAATAATTTCTTCTCAACACACTTATGACCTTTAGTGTATTTTCTATCACAACTGTAGCAAATCCTTTTTGCTCTTTTTTCTTCCAATTCTTGTGGTGTCAACCTTTTAGGTTGTGGAAGTATAGGAGTAGCAATACTTCCATCTTTATAGATGTCAGTGGTAGGATTCCTTGTTGCCATAATTTTACATTCAATTTTTATTTCCAACCTGAGTGCATTCTTTAATGAATCAGGTTCCCAAAGGCGAACCTCATGTTGAATGTTATCCTTTAAAGACCCTATGAAGACATCAATCCTGTGTTCCTCTGGAATATCAGATACCCTTATATTCAATTTTTGGAAGTCCTAAATGTGCTCCACCATTGAACCCTTTTGTTTGAGATTTATCAATTGGCTAAAGAATGTGTTGCTCTTTGTATCCTCATAATGTGCCATATTTTCCTCCATAAAAATTGACCAAGTGACAATTTTTTTACAGGAGAAAATCCATCGATACCATACAAATGTATTTTGTTCTAAATGTAAAGTTGCAATGCATACCTTTTGTGTGTTTTTCACATTATTGAAATCAAAATATTGCTCCATATGTAGTATCCATGTTATGGTATCCTTGCAATAAAACTTTCACATATCCATCTTTGGAATATGGTGGTTCTTCCATCCAACATTAGAGTTTATGAAACCAAAATTAACATTTATTTTTTTCTCATCATGAGCTTCCTCTACTATATTTTCGCCATTAGGAAACATTTCATGTATCAACATTGCCAAACCTTCCATGTCTACTTTTAGATCATTCTTCATGTTTTCCATGTTTTCTTTCATTTTTTCATCGATATTAGCTTCCATGTCATCCATATTAGCTTCCATGCCTTTCTTCAAACCATCCATATTAGCTTCCACCCCTTTCTTCAAAACTTCCATTTCAATTTCTGTTTCTCTTTGCGAGAGAAATATTTTGTGCACTTTCTCTTGTAATTTTGATATGTCATGTTACACTTATTCGTCTTCATGAGTCATAGTAGAGCCTTCTGAAGGATTAATGGATGTTGAATTATTTTTAGGGGGAATTTTAGAACCCAATACTGATATCTATTCTACAATATGCCCTTGGAGCCAATTCAAACTTATTTTTCAAACAAGACATATGCAATTCGAAAAAAATACACACTGTTTTCTTGCTTTTGAGGAGCTCGATATTGAGACCGAATTATTTTTGTGACTTTAGATCTTAAATATATGAAATTTGGTCCTGTAGTGTCCCTATAAATCTTCTTTAAAATTCCACAGGTCTGACTTGATTTGGATTCTTGAAGGAAAATTTATGCCCAATCTCCCACAATGACCTAATTATGGATTGGTTCAGTAGAGAGAAGTTTTATGGCATGCCACGTGTCACTATTTCCTTTTTCGGCTCTGAAATTGATATACAGGAAACTACAGCCCGTTTGATTGTGGCCACTTTTTACAGAATTCAAATTTGATGCTCAGAGAGAGAGTTGTGACGATTTTCCCACAGTCACCTATTTGAGATGAAATTCGGGAGCCTGAAAAAACCCTAAATTCCATAGATCATATCTCCAAAAATTTTGCGAACCAAGATCTGAATTTTTACACAACGTTCCTCAGGATTTCATCTTCGCGTGTTAAACATTCCATCTTCTGAACCTTCGTAGAAAACAAGTTATAGCGAAAATTATAAAAACCCTATAATCCAAAGCTCTGATACCAAATGTTATGAAACCAGATCCAAAAATAGTAGAAAATATAGATCAATGCCTTATAATTCAGCCACTTCTAGGGGAAAACCTCCTTTACATTACATAAATGAACAATTCTTGGATGATACAAATGAAAAAACCTCCTTTTATATATGGGAGTCCATGGGGTCACAATATAATCCTAGTCGACCTAAAAATAATAATGTAAGGGCACAATAATAACAATATTGGGGTTACAGGGGTACAACAATAACAATGAGGGAGTTACACTAATAACAATAAGGGATCACACTAGCAATATAGGGACCTAAAAAGCATAAACCTATTCACGACCATTGATGGGCGAACTGCCATTCACTTAAATAGACCACTGGGATGCATCATCATCATCCAAGATTCTCATGTTCTTAATTGGAGAAAATGGGATATCATGGCACAAAGGTGCAGATATCGTGGACGCCATGGGATCAAATGTTAAAGCAATGAAAAAAATATGAGGGATGGGGGATTAGATTTCAACAATCAATGTGCGGCCCAAGGGTATCTTGAGGTCCACTGCAACCTGCCACATATTAAATTTGGATTGCCACGTGTTAAATTTGGATAAGTTCGAGGATGACGAAATTTAAACACGTTGGTTGGTTAGAGTGAACAATGTTTTCACATATAGATCCCGCAGAGAGAACATCTTCAGCGTAAATATACATAAGCAATATATTAAAAACAATATAAAATATATAAACAAAAAAATTAATAGCCTCTGATGGCCCGTGATTAATAATTGAAACTATAGTTACATGGATATATGCATCCTATGATGTTTAGCAACCATGTATATACATGCATATATATTCCATTAAAATTTAAATAAAACCGTCAAATCGAATATGTATTATGGCGCCAACTCACCCATACAAAATATTTTTCCCATGTTCTTTACATCCCCCTGACCAAAAATTGGCACAAATGCAGGGTCCACGATGTACACAACACACCAATATTACAATATTGTCTTGTGGGCCATATGCCTATACACTCTAGGTCTATCAAGAGTGGAGTACGCCCCCATGAATACAATGACTCACAAATAAATGAGGAACCCCCCCTCCCCACACTAATGTCATATGGAGGGGGGGTGGGGTTTCACTTACCCTGTGGCTGGTCAAATTATGGTTTCGATAGGCCTCATAACCTTATACCACGTTCGGAAAGAGAGGTTATGTTCCAGAAATTCGTCCCACGATACATATAAAACGTTATATATATATATATATATATATATATATATATATATATATATATATATATATATATATATATATATATATGTATGTATGTATGTATGTATGTATGTATGTATGTATGTATGTATGTATGTATACATACATACATACATACATACATACATATATATATATATATATATATATATATATATATATATATATATATGTATGTATGTATGTATGTATTCATTATAACTCAAATGTTATTTTAATACGCGTGGTATCATTCCCACCTTCGATTTTATATATTTATAAATATAGTGCTATATAAATATTATATATATTTGTGTTATCATATATATAAAATTATATACAAACCTTGTAAAACCTTATATAATACACATTATATCATTTCCATCCATATATATATATACCAAGTAGAACTTAACACAAAGGAATGGCACCTTACACAAAAATTTCAGCTTTCAGGGGCTAAAATTGGCAAAGTTTTTCCTTCAAATTTTCACTTTATTCACAATAATTTTACCTTTTGAATCATTCTTGTGCTCCTATGCTCTTTTCCAAGCGAATTTAACCTGATTCCACCACTTTGATTTTCTACAAACAATTGGTGAACAATCCTTTCATCAAACAATTGGTGAACAATCCTTTCATCAAACAATTGGTAAACAATCTATATTTTTCTCATTTCACCTCCAATTTTGGCCCAATCAAGCTTAGTGTTGTAAACTTGACTTTGATACCAATTTGTAACATCCCCATATTCCTGCTGGGAAACTCTACCACAAACACAACACTTAAAATTATATGATTTCTCTAGGGAAGCGAAAAACCTAACGTTATTACAGTGATTTCTATGCCTGGAAGTACTCGGTGTACATGAATGCGAATGAAGATATCTAGAATGAAATAAAGTATATTATAGCACAATGAAATTAATTAATTGATAATGATCATGAATATAATATAAATTTATGGTTTCAACATATTCAAAAATTATTGTAGTATAACATCATAAATGTTTAAGCTGTCACACTAAATGAACATGAACGCTTATCTAAACCAATTATTCCTGCATTAACTAGTAATAATGAGTAATATTCATTTCAATAAATATGCACAACATAATAGAAAGGAAGTAATAATCATTGCATCACAAAAAATTGAAATTAGGATTCCAACCGTAGAATCGTAAGTCAATACATGTCATATATAAAACACTTATTTTTATAAAATAACGACTAGATTTGGCCTCTCCATGTTCCACCTAGCCATAGACCTCGTGGTTCATCACTGTCAACCATGGGTCATCCCTGAGATAGGGTTTCAACTCCATAGGAAATGTTAAACCAATAAAAACTTATCCATGGTGAAGGCACCAAATCAATAGCCATGACTTGAACCACTACACTTTGCTTCCTCGAACCTATGCCCAAGTGGTACACCATTCTCTAGGAATCCCTCGGCATTTCCCCCCTTCAAGGACACCTTACAACCATCTAGGAACTCCTCAATAGTAGGAATCCAAGAGTTTTTGCTACTTCCATGGCTTTTAGGAACTCTTTTAGGCCATAACTAGCTCGATCAGTTCCAGAACCCAATTGATAGTACACCCTTCTTCAGGGTCTACTAGTCCCTTTGCTATGCCTGTCATCTAGGGCTTAACAACCAATTATCAGCACTGCAATCATTTCTAGAGTCCAAACACAAGACTCACTCACTAAAAATCCTTAGTTAGTTCCAAAACCCCCGCACCAGGTTTATCCATTGGAACATAACATAAATCCACTCTCCGCCTCTTACCATGGAATGAATGAGGAATATTGAAATAGATGATGATGTAATGACATAATAACTTCTTTATTGCACCAATGGGTGATGTAAATTATAATGAATAATAATGGCGATGGATACTAATGGTCATAACGGATGCAAGAATCATGGTCCTTTGAGTGTCTTTTATAATGCATGGCCCCTCGAGCCTCTTCACCATGTGGCATGCATGTCAATTCTCTTCCATGTGGCACCTTCATGAAGCCACGTGGGCCCCGAGATTCCCTTTCCCTAACTCCTAACATAGTAACCTATTATATATCACCCAGGCGTTACTCTCCCCCCAATACTCTTTTTCATGGAGTGGGTTCCGCAAATAATCATTTTTTTTATTAATATATAAAAATATGTAAAATATTTACAATCTTGGCCCTTCGACCATTTTTCAAAATGATACATATGTCCCTGAGAAATATAGACCCAAAATCCATATACACATATATCAAAATACATGTATTTACACCATAAAATAGTAGGGGTATTACATTCAATGTGACATTTTTTAATGATTTTAATATATTGTCAAGTTCATCATTAATTAATTTATGTAGATTTGGTAATTGATACATTCCTTAATAGGTATGTTTCATATGATGTTCATGAAAATTTATGCCACATTGTACTATGGTAAGGTCAAGCTTTACCTATTGGATATGTAAACCATAATTTATGCTCATAGGCCCTACCTCAAGTACCAATACTTGGTTTCATTCGCGATATCGATAAAGAAATATGGGTGATATGTTAACAAATGAGATTCATAGGCAGGTATCCACGTTGAATCTGTTCCATGTGGCATCAAATTAAGTGACATTTGTCATAAATATTCTTCATATCTTACTATTAATATTAATTTAATTTTGTGTTCGATAGGCACATTTTTTATGGGCTAGCTTTGACCATGATCAAGTAAGTTTATCCATGTGTTATATCTCACCAAACTCAATACAATGATGAGTATCACAATGCAACATAGCCATATGGCATTGAAAACATAACAATATGACATAAGTTAGCGATATGAATGTCACAATCCAACATAATCCTTAATGAATATTATAATGTGACAAAACCCTTAATCAATGTTTCAATGAGCTATCACATTTCATAAATGTTGCAAAAGTGACATAATTAATAATGCTACAATGTTCTTATAAAAAATATAATAATACAAGAATACATTATATAATTGGAAAAGATGAATGTCAAATTTTAACATAACCATTGAGGAATGTCACAACCCAAAATAATCCTCAAAGAGCAACACAATAAAATAAAACCCATAATGAATGCCACAATACATCATATTGGATGAATGTCACAATTCAACAAAAATCTCAATTAATGAATAATAATTAAAAAATAATGAGTGATTTAGAATATGATCTTCACATATACCTTTTTTTTGTATCCATTGAATTATGGTGACTTATGCTCATGATTGGCTGTGTCATGTACTGAAATTCTATTAGATAAAAATTTTCATTGATGTGAAAGGGTGAATGGGTCATTGTTGAGAAATGTTTTCATTGATGTCAAATACTTAACATTAGGGGTGTTGCTATAGATTTTGGGTGATAAAATAATGTGATAATAGTTTAATAAGCCCTAAATAGAAGAAGGGTTAAGCCCTCAAATGTGAAACTAATAGTCAAAATAAAATTAAGGAAAATATGGTCAAAGCTAAATCAAATTTAGGAAAGGACTATATATCATCATGTAGCCCTCATCAAAACCTTTCAAACACTAGGTGGCTTGTCTCCTAACTCCTCATGATTGAGAAGAAATTTATTTTTGGAATTGACTAAGTGAAATTTGGCTAACTTGAAAATCTAAATTTAAAGATAAATTAAGACATAATATGGACAATTCGACCCCTCATTAGTTGATGTTCAAGATTGTGTATAAATACAAATGCATGTTAGGTAATTTGAACAATGAAAATGGAAAAAGAAAAACTCGTGGATCAGAGGAATAAAGAGATCTAGTTCATGTGTCATGAACTCATGAAAGCAAGGAGTTTTCTTTTTAGTTTCGAAAAAAATTCAAAAGCATTCTTGCAGCCTTTTGGAGAAAAAATAAAGTATTTGTAGACTAGATTCAACTTGCTTCCTTGTCTTTGTAACTTGGCCTTGCAGTAGGCCCTAATTCGGCCTGGTAACAGGCTTGTAATTTTTTGTCATATTAGGCTCTAAACTTGGCCTTGAAGCAACTTCTATTTAGCCCTGTAAAAAACTTGAATAGTTCCTTTCTTTCCAGCCAATGTTGGACTAGTTTGAATATGTTTGAACTCTATTTTGAAGTAGACTATTGACTGTAAGAATATGGAAAGATATGAAGTGTCATTAATCCATTAAATATGCATGAGTAGTGGTAGATTTGAAGACTAAATTAGGGACATATTTGAAATTGTTTCTAAAGTAGACAAGTGCAATAAGTTGAAGCTTATGTGCAGGGGGTTGTATCCTCCTTCCTATTGATGTAGGAAAACCCAGAGGAGTTGGAGCTCCTTATCAGTTGTAGATGATAAAATCCTGGTGGGTTGTAGCCTCCACTAAGTTGAAGCTCATAAATCTTGGAGGTTATTATCTCCTCATGTATATATGAGTTTATGAATTTATTATTGAGATTTATATGTAATTGATGCAATATTGTCAATGATCTCTTGTATACTTGTTTATTGACCGCTAATATTGTAAAATTTTAAAAGGGCTCAATATTTATTCACCTCCTTCTCTTAGTATTGTTGATATTTACATCATTTGGTATCATATCATGTTACCCTCAAAACAATCTAATCACTAGAGGGAATATCATGAAGATGTATGGATCAAATGGAAAACATCTCTTGAAAATAAATTTAGGTTTTTAACAAAAGTGACTATGCATTATGGAGTAGTATAATGGAAACCTAATTGAAGGCTTTAGGATAATATGTTTATCTCTCCATTAATAATGGCTACATAGTTCCAAAAAAATCCTCCAATTGATCTTGATGAGAACACTTTTTTTAGCTTTACTTCAGAGGCTCTTCCTGCCATCAGAAGTGGATTGTCAAGAACCACTAAAACCAAAGTGATGATGTGCACCACAACTAAATAGGTTTGGGATAAAATTAAAATTAGTTATGAAGGCGATGATAAAGTCAAACGGGTCAAACTTCAATGACATAGAGCATAGTTTGAAAATATGAAAATGGACAAAAAAAAAAATATTTCATCCTATCTACTTAGAGTAGATGAAGTTGTCAACACCATCATAGGATTAGGAGAATAAGTTAAAGAATCCTTGATAAAAACAAAGGTACTAAGATCGCTTCCATTGATATATTATGTGAAGGTATATTCCATATAAGAAAATAGGGATTTGAACAAAATGACAATGGATGAATTACATGGCACCCTTGTATCATACAAAATGAGAACATATATAAAAGTTGGACAATCAAACAGAGAAGAAACTTTTAAAGCCATAAAGAGGAAAAGAAACAAATAACTCAAGGTAGAAGGAACATTGGGTAATGAATTAGATGACGAAGAAGATAATTTTGTTAGGAAGCTCAAAAGGGGAACCGGAAAACACAAAGGTAATTTACCCTTTAAATATTTCAATTATAGCAGAGGGATGTCCTTTCCAGAAGAATAAAAACTTCCACAAGAAAAATATATATTCTAAAGAAGAAAAATTTTCTTCAGATGAGGGTGATACATAAGAAGGGGATGCAAGATAAGTTATGTTCATAACCTGTTATGAAACCAACTCCAAAAATAGAAGAAAAGATAAATCAACACCTTAGAAATAAGCCACTTCGAGGGGTAAATCTCCTTTACATTACATAAATGAACAATTCTTGGATGATACAAATGACAAAATCTCCTTCTATATATAGGAGTCCATGGGGTCAAAATTTAATCCTAGTCGACCTAAAAATAATAATGTATGGGCACAATAATAACAATATTGGGGTTATAGAGGTACAAAAATAACAATAAGGGGGCTACACTAACAACAATAAGGGACTACACTAGTAATATAGGGACCTAACATGCCCCTCTCCTTCAAAAAAGTGTTTTCCTCAATGCTTGAGTATCTTTGGGTACTTTTATATAAAATTCTCATCCTCCCATGTAGAATATTTAGTGGCTAAGTTCTTCCACTTGATGAGATACTTTGAAATTGATCGATTTCGTAGCTGTTGATTTCTTGTTTCCGTGACCGCTTCAGGTTCCAATATGATTTTTCCTTCCTCATCAAGTTTTGGCAATATTGTTTGAACTAGAAGCTTTTCACCTATAACCTTCTTTAAGCATGAAACATGGAAAACTGGATGCACTCGCGAAGAAGCAGGAAGCTCCAATTTGTATGACATATTACCAATATTTTGCAACACCTTGTAAGGACCACATTAATTTGGTGGTAATTTATTATCCTTCTTAGCTTGCCTGAGGGAAATTTGTTTGTATGGTTGTAGCTGCACAAATACCCAGTCTGCTACATTAAAACTTCTCTCGCTGTGATGTTGATCTGCCTATTTTTTCATTCAATTTTTGGGCCAAATTTAGGTTATCCTTTAAGAGTTGGAGAACTTCTTGTTGATGCTCGATGTGATCTTCCACTACTTCAAACTTAGAATTTTCTCTTAAAGATGATGTGATGGACGGTGGATGATATCCATAAAGTGCCATAAATGGGGTCGTTTTTTCTGCAGTATGGAAGGAAGTGTTATACCACCATTCAACGAGAGATAACCACTTGACCCATTGCATTTGTTTATCAGATACAAAAAAATGAATACATCCTTCCAAACATTTATTCACTATCTCAGTTTGACCATCGGATTGATGATGATAAGATGAGCTATGAGCTAGTTGAGTACCCAAACAAGAAAATAATTATGTCCAAAAATTTCCAGTAAAAATGGGATCTCTGTTGCTTATAATAATATTTGGGTATCCATATAGCTTTTGAATTGTTTCCATAAATGTAGTAGCAACTGTACTTGCTTTAAATGGATGAGATAATGCACAAAAGTGTGCATACTTGGTAAGTCTATCAACTACCACCATTATGACACTCTTTCCTTCGTATTTCGCTAAACCTGTGATAAAATCCATTGAAATATCCTCCCAATGTTGACTTGGAATGGATAAATGATGTAGAAGACCTGGGGTCTTAATTGTTTCAACTTTATTTTGTTGGCAAACCAAACATTCCGCCACAAACTTTTGAATATCAGATTTAAGGCCATCCCAAAAAAAATCTTTCTTCACCTTGTGGTAAGTTTTTAAAAATCATGAGTGTCCTCCTAAAGGAGAAGTGTGCAATTCCAAAATAATATTTTGTTTTAGTTGGGAATTATTACAAAGATATAAGCAATATTTGTATCATAAGGAATCATTTTTCCAACTAAATGTATCAGATGTACTAGGATCTTGTTGCAAATTCTAAATGAGTGTCCACACTTATTCGTCCTTCTTCCATTCATCCCTTGCTTCGGTTATCCAATCTGGTTGGCTAATAGAAATGGCACAGAACAATGCTTCCATCTCTTCATTCTTTCTTAAGAGTGCATCTACAACAACATTTAGCTTCCCTTTTTTGTAGATGATTTCAAAGTCATAACCCAACATCTTTATGACCCACTTTTGCTGCTCTTCTAAAGATAGTATTTTTTTCAAAAAGTGCTTAAGACTATCATGATCCCTTTTTACCTTGAAGTGTCTTCTCATTAGGTAAGTTCACCATTTCTTTAGTGCATGTAGTATTTCTAACATTTCCTTCTCATAAATAGCTTTTTGTAAATACTTTCCTTTGATTGGACGACTTTCAAAAGAAATGGGTCTTCCTTCTTGCATCAAAACAACACCAATTCCATTTCATGAGGCATCACATTCCACAATAAAGGTTTTTGTGAAGTCCGGCATAGCTGAGACCAGTGCTAGACACATTGCCTCTTTAAGATGTTCAAAGGCCTTAGTTGCTTCAAGAGTCCAAGAAAATGCACCTTTCTTCAATAATTTTGTTAGAGGTGATGTTATTCTCCCATAATTCTTAACAAACTTACGATATTACCATGTTAACCTGAGAAATCCTCGCAACTTCTTTATGGTTGTGGGGACTTTCCATTCCTTAATGGATTTAATTTTGTTACGGTCTACCTTAAAACCCTTGTGAGATACAATATGACCCAGATATTCCACCTCTCGTACTCCAAAGAAACATTTTTATGTTTTTGCATACAATTGTTTCTTCTCCAATATTTTGAGCACCATGTCAACATGTTGAACATGATCCTTCCAAGACCTGTTTTATATGAGTATATTATCAAAAAATACTAGCACAAATTTTCTAAGGAAGGGTTTGAAAATGGAATTCATCAACCGTTGAAATGTATAAGGTGCATTGGTAAGGCCAAAAGGCATGACCAAAAATTCATAATTAACCTCATGAGTTCGAAATGTTTTTTTTTCAGAATATCTTCAATCTTCATTCTATTAATGATACCTTGAACGAATATCCAAATTGGTAAAATAAATTTCTCCATATAATTCATCCAATAATTCATCAATCATAGGAATGGGAAATTTATCTTTAATAATGAGCTTATTGAGCTCCGTATAATCCAGACACATGCACCATGATCCGTCCTTCTTGTGCACCAATACTACTAGAGCAGATAAATAACTTTGACTAGGTTGAATTATACTAGCCTCTAACATTTATGCAATCATACGTTCAATTTCGCTCTTTTGGACACAAGGATATCTATAAGGCCTGATGTTTGGAGGAACACTTCTTGGAATAAAATGAATAGAATTATCATGATCATGAATAGGTGGCAATACTTTGGGAGTTTCAAACACCTTGGAATGATTGTCCAAGACTTTTTGGAGGTCTGGCTAAATAGATGATTTTGATGTTGGAATCTAGTGAGCATAATTGTGAAATTACGCCTCGTTGTTATTTCTTCAGAAGATTTTTCATGACATTAGAGCTTATTATCTTTCCCGGCTTCCCTGTGATACCCCGTAATTCGACTTCCTTTCGTTATGAAAAAAAAATTCAATAAAAGTTCTTGAAAATTAAAAGCTACCATCACAAAAGATTGTAACCATTGTACTCCTAGTAAAACATGAGCACCTCCCCTTGGAATGGAAAATATTAGACTATTCAATACATATTCCCCCATCGTTAGGTTGATATTATGGAATTTTCTAGAGAAATTTATAGTTCCTCCATTTGCAACCATCACTTGACAGTATGGTGTTGGGTATAGGAAACAATTCAATTCCTTGGCCACCTTACAATGAATAAAATTATGGGTACTACCCGAATCAATAAACACTATTACTTTTTTCTTCTTGATATGTCCTTCTATCTTGAGAGTTTGAGGGGTGGTAATTCCTGCCAATGCATCACAAAATATGGTCAGACTCATTTCTTCTTCTTTTAGGGTTGGTTCCTGGTGTATGTCCTCTTCTTTTGAAGTTTCTTGTTCATTTTCTTCCTCCTCTTCACAGTCTATGTAAAATAATTTCTTCTCAGCACACTTATGACCTTTAGCGTATTTTCTATCACAACTGTAGCAAAGCCCTTTTGCTCTTTTTTGTTCCAATTTTTGTGGTATCAACCTTGTAGGTTGTGGAAGTCTAGGAGTAGAAAAACTTCCATTTTTATAGATTTGAGTGGTAGGCTTCCTTGTCGCCATAATTTTACATTCAATTTTTCTTTCCAACCTGAATCCCTTCTCCAATAAATCATGTTCCCAAATGCGAACCTCATGTTGGATGTTATCCTTTAAAGTCCCTATGAATACATCAATCTTATGTTCCTATGAAATATCAGTTACCCCTATATTCATTTTTTGGAAGTCCTCAATGTGCTCCACCACTGAACCCTTTTGATTGAGATTTATCAATTGGCTAAAAAAGGTATTTCTCTTTGTATCCTCATAATGTGCTATCATTTCCTCCGTAAAAATTGACTAAGTGACATTTTTTTACGAGATCAAATCCATTGATACCATACAAATGTATTTTTTTCTAAATATAAAGTTTCAATGCCTGCCTTTTGTGCGTTTTGCACATTTTTGAGATCAAAATATTGCTCCATCTGAAGTATCCATATTACGGGATCCTTGCCATCAAAATTCCTCATATCGATATTTGGAATATGGTGGGTCTTCCATCCAACATTAGATTTTATGAAATCACGATTAAAATTTATAATGTTTCATCATGAATTTCCTCTACTATATTTTCGCCATTAGGAAACATTTCTTGTATCAACTTTGTCAAACCTTCCATGTCTGCTTTTAGATCATTCTTCATGTTTTCCATTTTTTCATCGATCTTAGCTTCCATGTCTTCCATGCCAGCTTCCATGCCATCCATGCCATTCTTCAAACCATCCATCTTAGATTCCATTCCTTTCTTCAAACCATCCATCTTAGCTTCCATGCCTTTCTTCAAAACTTCCATTTCATTTTTTGTTTCTCTGTGCAAGAGTGAAATTTGGTGCACTTTCTCTTGTAATTTTGATATGTCGTGTTGCATTTATTCATCTTCATGAGTCATAGTAGAGCCTTTTGAAGGCTTAATGGGTGTTGAATTATTTTTAGGGGGAATTTTATAACCCAGTATTGATATCTATTCTACAATATTCCCTTGGAATCAATTCAATTGATTCTTCAAACAAGACTTATGCAATTCAGAAAAAAAATAAATAAATAAATAAATAAAAATTAAAAAAAAATTTAAAAAAAATTTAAAAATAAATAAAAATAAATAAATAAATAAAAATACACACATTTTTCTTATGTTTGAGGAGATTGATATTGAAACTAAATTATCTATGTGATTTAGGATCTTCAATATCTGAAATTTGGTCCTGTAGTAGCCCTATAAATATTCTTTCTAATGCCATGGGTCTGACCTAATTTGGATTCTTCAAGGAAAATTTATGCACGATCTCCCACAATGACCTAATTATGGAATGGTTCAGTAGAGATAACTTGTATGACATGTCATGTGTCACTATTTATTCCTTCGGCTCTAAAATTGATACATAAGAAACTACAGTCTATGTACTTACAACCACTTTTTACAGAATTCCAAACCGATGCTTAGAGAGAGAGTTATGGCGATTTTCCCTAGGTCACCTCTTTTAGATGAAATTTGGGAGCCTGCAAAAATCTTAACTTCCACAGATCATATCTTCGAAAATATTGCAAACCAAGATATGAAATGTTTACACAAAGTTCCTTAGGATTTCGAATTCGCGTGATAAAAATTTCAGCTTTTGTACCTTTGTAGAAACAAATTTATAGTGAAAATTCCATGATGACCTTCTTTAGATGAAATTCATGAGCCTGAAAAAACCCTAACTTCCACAAATCATATCTCTGCAAATATTGCGAACCAAGATCTGAAATTGTTACACAAAATTCCTCGTGATTTCAAATTCGCGTGCTAAATTTTTAGCTTCTGAATCTTTGTAGAAAAAACATTATAGCGAAAATTCATCGATGATCTGTTTAGAGCAATGAAACCCTAGAATCCAAAGCTCTGATTCCAAATGTTATGAAACCAACTCCAAAAATAGAAGAAAAGAGAGATCAACACCTTATAAATAACCCCCTTCGAGGGGGAAACCTCATTTACATTACAAAAATGAATAATTATTGGATGATACAGATGACAAAACCTCCTTCTATATATAGGAGTCCATGGGGTCAAAATATAATCCTAGCCGACCTAACAATAATAATGTAAGGGCACAATAATAACAATATTGGGGTTACAGGGGTACAATAATAACAATAAGGGGGTTGCACTAACAACAATAACGGACTACACTAGTAATATAGGGACCTAACATAACCCAAGAAACCCAAAATAATGATGATGATAACAAAGAGGTCATTGATTCAAATGAAGAAATAGAAGAACTAAACATGAAAACAAATTCATTTTTTGGACTTAGAAATTATTATTCCAACGAACAGGAAGATGAATATCTTAAATAAAATTTGAAGGATAATGAAAAGGAAAGTTGCAAGATCATAAATGAAATTAGAGAATTGAAAAGCCTATTTGAAAAATATGATGAAGAAAATATATCTATAAAGGTCCAACTTGAAGAAGAAAAAAGAGTTGAGGCAGTAATGAAGATCTAGATGATGAAGAAAGAAGAAGATTGTGAGAAGCTTGAAAAATAAGTTGTATCATTGCTGGTTGAAGTTGACAAGCTCAATAAGAACTTTAAGAGCTCGCAATTGTTGGAGGGAATTCTTAGCTATCAAAGATAACCAAGGGATAAAATAATACTTTTCTATATAGATTCATCTTCAAGCAAATAGGAGATACGCTCCAAGCCTCCAAAGGAAGAAACTAAAAATGAGCTTGGACGTGTTTATAATTCAAGGAGTTATTGTAATATTCAAAACAAAAAATTATTGCCAAGAGGACAAAAATGAAACCAAGAATAAATATCAACATTGGATTCAACCTCCTCCAAGGAAAAATAATTTCAAAATATCATCATGGCAGTCTCACTTTCCGAGGAATGAAAATATTTTTCTTGGTCATTGTTACTCTTGCAGAAATTTTGGGCATAAATCAATTCATTGTAAGATAAATACAAAATGAAATTATGCAATAAGTAGAAAAGATTATGGATATGCAAGAAATGATCATAGAGGCATTCGTGGATCTGCTAATATAAACTACAGTCCATTTGAAACACCGATGAATCAAAACATTGCATGTGAAAAATGAAATAATGTTGGTCACAAAACACATGATTGTAGGCATATGAAATAAATTCTCTAATAATAGAGACTAAGAAGCCACCTATGTTATGGGAAAAGGAAAATAAGGAAGACTACAATCTTGTGTTAATTGTTAAAGATAAAGAAGATGAATGGTACATAGACAGTGGGTGCTCGACACACTCAACACATATGGCAGGATATCAAAACACATTTGTTAGTCTAAAAATAAAAAGTTTTAGTGTTTGATTTGGAGATAATTCCTCCATCAAGATACTTGGAAAAGGTGTATTGAATCTTGGAAGTGAACATGTAAAAGCAACATTTTTTTGTTGGGTCAATATTTGAAGCATAATCTTCTTAATGTCAAAAAAATGTGTGATCAAGGGTATAATCCATTTTTTTATTATCGGAAATTCAAAATCATATAATAAGTCTTAGGAATATTGGTTGTAATACCTACATGAATACCAACCAACATATACATCCTAAAACAAGTAGAGAGAAAAAAATTGTATCGAGACAAAAGAACCTTAGGGACAACAAAGAAGGGAAGGGTAAGAAGAAAAAAGTCTTGTTGAGTGTCATATGTTCAGGAGGTTAGGCCGAAAGAAACAAGTCACCCTTTTCCATTTATTTCAAATGGGGGGGAGAAAGGAAGTGAATCATGGAAATAAGGGGAGCATGAGTATTGACATCAATGATAGATGGGAAGATTGTTGGATAAAATTTGTCATTAATGTCAAAGGGTGAATGGATCCTTGTTTATAAATATTGTCATTGGTTTAAAATACATAATATTAGGGATGATGCCCTAGCTTTGGGGTGATCAAATAATGTGATAATAATTCAATAAGCCCTAAAGAGTAAAAAGTTTACGCCCTCAATTGCAACACTTATAGTCAAAAGGAAATCAAGGAAAAGGTTGTCAAATCGAAATAAAGTTCAAGAAAGGACTATATCATCCTGTATCCCTCATAAGGAATTTTCTAATGCTAGGTGACACATATCCCAACTCCTAACATTTGAGGACAAATTAAATTTTGAAGTTGAATATGTGAAATCTTGTTGACTTGAAAATTTCAACTTAAAAATACATTAATACATAATATGGATAAGTTGACCCCTCATAAGTCAACGTCAAAAATTGTGTATAATTACAAATGTGTGTTAGGTAATTTGAAAAAAAAAAAGGAAAAAAAATATCATCAATCTGAGGAATAAAGAGATTCATTTCATATCTCATGAACTCTCAACAACAAGGAGTTTTGTTTTGAGTTTTGGAGCAAATTCAGAGGTACTGTTGGAGTGTTCCGCAGCAGAACTAGAGTATTTGTAGATTATATTTTTCTTGCTTCCTTGTCTCTATAACTCGGCCCTACAATAGACCCTAAGGCGGCCTTGTAACAGGCATGTAATTCAGATTTGTGGTAGGCCCTAAACTCGGTCCCGAAGAAACTTATATGAAGCTCTATAGCATATGTGAATTATGCCTTTCGTTGTAGCCAATATTGGCCTAGTATGAAACTTTTTAAAGTATATTTAGAAGTAGAAGATTGAATATAAGAGTAAGGGCATATATGAAGTTTCATTAACCCATTAATTGTGCATGTGTAATGGAAAATCTAAAGATTAAATTAAGGACAGATTTAAAAGTAGTTTTTGAAATTGTTTCCAAAGAAGACTATTTGCAACAATTTGAAGCTTATGTTCCAAGGGGTTGTAGCCTCCCTCCTATTGATGCAGGAAAACCCAAGGTATTTGGAGCTCCTTGTCAGTTGCAATTGACAAAATCCTAGGGGGTTGTAGCCTCCGTTGAGTCGAAGCTCATAAATCTTGGAGATTGTTATCTGCTAATTTATATATGCATTTATGAATTTTTATTGATATTTATATATAATTTATTCAATATTATTAATGATATCTTGTATACTTATTTATTGACTTCTCATAATGTAAAAGTTTTAAAACTACTCAATACTGATTCACCCACCCTCCGCCTAATATTGTTGATATTTCCATCACATTCATCAACTCTAGTTCACATTTTGATGTTTCAATATTTATTAAAATGTTATGTTATATCATAACATTCATCAATTATTATGTCATATTGTGACGTTTATCATTTCTTACATGATTACATTGCAATATTACAATCATTAAGAGTTATGTCTCATTGTGACATCTTTAGATTACTATTGTTATAAATGTTCTCTATATATTCTATTAATGTTAATTAAAACTTATGTTAGATTGGCATATTTTCTATGGGTTATCACTCACCATCATTAGATAAGTTTAGCAATGAAATATTTTGACAATAATCGATGTGATGATGAGTGAAACATAGCCAAATTGGATTAAGAACATAACAATTTGACATAGATCAATAAATATGAATGTTCCAATTTAACATATGCATCAAGGAATTTGAGTTATGACCAACCAAATTCAATCAAACTGACTTTTCAATATAACTGATGATGAACATCACAATGCAACATAACCATTAAGGAGTGTATAAATTTAATATGAATTTAGTGTAGATAATGTCATAATTTGACATAATGATTGAAGAATGTCACAATCCAACAAAATTCTCAATAAACATTATAATGTCACATCACAATTGATGAACATTGTAATGTGATATACCCATTAATGCCACAACAATCTTATAAAATAAAATGAGAGTATAAGAATAAAGTATACAATTAGAAAAAATGAATATTAGAATTTGACATAACTATTAAAGAAATTTACCATCCAAATAACCCTTATGAGTGTCAAAATGCAACAAAACTTTAATGAATACTACAATGTCGCATCACATTTGATGAATGACACAATGTAACGAAACATTTAATAAATGTTACAATGTGACATTACATTTGCTAAATGTTGCAATGTAATACAACCATTAATATTGCAAAATTAATATCACAATTTAAAAAACAATCATTAAAAGATATGAAAATCCAACAAAAACCTTGATAAACATATAATTATTAAAAGAAAAATAATTATTAATTATTTTTTAATTGTACATTGAATTATTTTAACTTCCTATATTCATATTCTTAATTAGTATTCAAAATTTTTTGTTTTCATAAAATTCAAATATTGTAAATATAAGCGTATAATTGTTGTAATTTATAAAAAATACATTTTTATAATATCATATTATATTTAATAATATTTGAATTAATATCTTAGCAAAACTATTTTCATCTTAGTAAATAAATTTATATGATTATAATTTAATATACATTTTGGTAAATACAAAAATATAATATATTTTAAATTAAAATCAAGTGTTAATAACTCATATTAGTATAAGTTGACATTTGTGATATATATTATATTTATTATACTTGCTGAAAGCACATTAATTTTTTTGCAAAAAAAATGATATTCAGTTAATTTTAGAATTTTAATTTATTAAAGTTTTAGAAAAAATAAATATTAAACTAAATATTTTGAAAAATTAAATAAATAAAAAAATAAAATCTAAATTGTTTTGGTTGATGATTATTTTGGTGAGAAACTATACATTATGTTGCATATATTAAAATTATATTATTTAATTTGTAAAAATTACAAAACTTATTTTTGAAGTAACTAATCAAATAAATATTATGATACCAATTTCGAAGTGGAGTAGAGAGTGTATTTCAAAGATATTTAATTGAATAAATATTAAGATGTCAAACTTCGAAGTGGGATTTTTTTCGAGATAGCTACTGATATATATTATGATGCATACTTTACAAATGCATTCGAGTTAATAAGATTAAAAATAGGAGGCATAATTTACAAATTCATTTTATTGCTTGAACACAAATGGAAAGATATGTAATCATTTTTTAAAGGCGGATGGTAGACACATTGAATTTTCCTTGGTATTTTATTCACATAGAAGAATTAATTCATGTTGTTTAAGTTTTCTTTTTTGGCAATCATTAATAATTAAGAAAAACTTATTAATCATTTCTCTTTTAGATTTCAAATAATAAACCAAGTTTATTGAAAAAAGAAAATAATTTAGATAAAGAAATTAAATAAATAAATAAAGAATTTTTAATTACATTTATTTCTATTTTGTAAAAAAATTTCAAAATATGTTAAAAATCTGATACTTTAAAATATTAATAATTATAAACTTTTTATATTTCTATATTTTTTAATAAAATCTATTCATTTCTCTATTGATTTGAAATTAATACAATTTTAAAAAGTATATATATATATAATATTTCTAGTTTCATAATTTTAATGGTTAATTACTTAAAAACCTATACTAAATAGCAACATTACCTATTAGACTTATTTATTAATAATATATTTACATTAGTTCTCATATATATAACACCATAATATATTATTAATGTGTGTATATTTAATATATTATATGGAATATTAAAATTTTGTATACTGAATATATGTTTATTTGCTTTTACAAATATATTAATATTATTAATGTAATTGTTGGTTGACTCTCTTTCATCATGACGAGGTAAACTTATGCCAAATTAACTCAATTTAAGATATTGCATTGATAAAACAGCATGGTGTACGGATTTTGAAGTCAAGCTAATAGGAAAAAGGATGTGCAGTGAGTTCTTGATATGCCTCCGAGACATTGTCCTAATATGGTTCTCATGTTTTGACATTGTTTAACGATATGGTGATTTTTAAAGAAGTGGAGAAGATATTGATTGACACTCGCAATTCCTTACGTGTTTGGTTGCCACTCAGGAAGGCATTATTGTTTCTGTTTGTAACCAACGATAATCTTCCATAAAATAAAACATCATTCTTCCCTAGATTACAGATGGCCCAATGGATGAGACGAGTTTGAAGTAACTTCCCTAGGTAAAGGAGGGAGAATCGACGACTCAATTGATATGTATACTTGTTTCCAATTGGTTAGGGTCAGGGAAACTTTTAAGGATGGAAAATTATCTTGAAGTTTAAAAAATTGGCGAATCTCACTAGTCCCTGATATGCAAACTATAAAATGTTTATTGATGTATTTGTAAAATTATTCAATTTCATAATGATATTATATATACTCTCTATATATTGTTGGCGATTTTTAAAGTAAAATAATTTTATATTGTAAAATTTGGGCGAATCATTTTTATAAAAAAATGGAAATTGACGAATCTTTTTTTTGGAAAAATCATGGAAAATTAGCCCACTTGCGAATATTAGCCCCTAAAATTTTCCATGGTTAGAGTGCACTACTTTTGTGATTTGCAAAAGAGCAATTTGCAATGACATATTGAATTCAAGTAAGAAGAGTTAACTACAATGTCCAAGGGATATTAGAATTTGATTTTGTTCGAGCAGTATATTTCAATGAAGTTATTCTAATATAACTGTTGAAATATATGTAAAAAGTGTTTGTTGTCGAATAGCCTTTTTAGCCTTTTTAATTATGTTCAGAACTTTGATTCCATAGGATGGATAGCTATGGCTTACTGTGAAGATTTAAGATTGGTCATTTTTGAATTGAGATTTCTGTGATCTATAAGAATTTTTAGAAAATTTTCAGTTAAAATCACATGAGAATGAGCTTTGTTGACGCATTTTGAACTAACAAGTGCAGTTCATCTTCAGGATAAGATAAGAGATCAAATCTAAACATTAAGCTTAAATAGATGTAGTGAGGTCCCAAACTAGCTGTTAGGAAAAACAACTAGTTTGACCTAGTCAGATGACAAATGCATCTCTACATCTCTTTAAAAAGATAAGATCTCACTTAATCTTAGATATTCTTAAGCGTTGGTTCGAAACACGTCGACCAAGCTCATTCTCATGTGATTTTAACCGAAATTTTTCTGAAAATTCTTATGGATCACAAAAGCCTCAATTCAATCTATATTGAAACCCTGATTGGTAAGGCCTTGGCAATGAAAATTCATCAATTTGAGTGGGCACGCTTAAGGGTATCTAAGATGAAGTCAGATCTTATCTTTTCAAAGAAATGTAGAGATGCGTCTATCATCTGATTAGGTCAAACTATCTGTTTTTCCTAACAGCTAGTTTGGGACCTCTCTACATCTATTTAAGTTTAATGTTTAGATATGATCTCTCATCTTGTCTTGAAGATGAACCACACTTGTTGGTTCGAAATGCGTCGACAAAGCTCATTCTCATGTGATTTTAACCGAAAATTTTCTGAAAATTCTTATGGATCATAGAAGCCTCAATTCAATCTATATTGAAACCTTGATCGGTAGGGCCTTGGCATTGAAAATTCATCAATTTGAGCGGGCATGCTTAAGGGTATCTAAGATTAAGTCAGATCTTATCTTTTAAAGAGATGTTGAGATGTGTCTGTCATCTGAGTAGGGAAAACTAGTCATTTTTCCTAACAGCTAGTTTGGAACCTCTTTACATCTATTTAAGCTTAATGTTTAGATCTGATCTCTCATCTCATCCTGAAGATGGACCACACTTGTTGGTTCGAAACGCGTCAACAAAGATCCTTCTCATGTGATTGTAACCGAAAATTTTCTAAAAATTGGTCATCTTTGTTAGGATTGTGAATGAAAGACGTGGTTGTATAGACACAAGAATCAACTGATTGGTCATTTTGTTAGGATTGTGAATGAAAGACGTGGTTGTATAGAAATGAGAATTAACTTTTGGCTTAATGTGAAGATTCAAGATTGGTCATTTTTGTTAGGATTGTGAATGAAAGAGGTGGTTCTATAAACATGTGAATCAACTTTTGGTTTTTAGTTAGAATATTATAGTTAAAAGTTTTGCATTTTACGGGGATATTAATTAGTATTAAAAGTTTTTTTTTTTGGCTTATCTTATACTAGTATGATATGAAGTTAATTCTCACATTTACCATTATAATTTTTAATTGAGGAATTTGTAGGTGGGACACATATGGAGTTTCAAACAAGTGAACATTACATTATCAGTTCCTTAACAATATTATACCTATTCACCAACTATTCTATGTCTCCTAGACAGTCAATATTAAAATTATTGTAAGAGAAAGATTTAAAGAATTTTCAATTCACATAAGATCACATCTACACATGAGATGTATATTAATTGATTTGATTAGGTTTTAATCCTTATCATGACACATGTTCAAATGTAGAGAATAAAAAATATGGCACATCTGTGGTGACAACAACTTATATTTTGGTAGATCATTCTTCCATCTAATATAGCATTAGTGTTATTATTTTTCCCATGCATTGGTATTTTCCTATGCATATTTTTCCAATGTAGTCAATTAAGTTGGTTGTAATCTCATGTAGGATCTCTCATCTACCCATGTGGGATACCTATCTATTAAGTAGTATTCAATGCTATATGTAAAGACACTCATATTTTTTACATAATATATTCAATAGATCATCCTATATTCTCTCTTATAAAATATTTTTAGTCTTTTGCAATTGTTTTCAAATTTAAATGGGTCTTGGATAGATAGTGATAAAGTGATTTCATAATGAACTCCTTGATATGAAGTAACTAGTTAAATTCAGCTAGTGGATGATATATTGGATGATATGAAAATATAATAAAAAGACCTATTTAAATTTTTTTCATAATATGAAAACACATTCTACCAACCCCTTCCACAGAGATAGTTGTAGGCTCTGTGTAGCCTATGAAATTCTAGATCATATCAAAGCGACATCCAAATCAAAAGCGAGAGCCATGTGGAAAACCCAAACCTAATTGTTTGAGATCGTTGGCAATTTGATCAAAGCTGCATTCAGATCGTGGCTACTTGATCTCAACAAAATTAAAATTACTGTCTACATTTAGGTCATGGTCATACTCTCATGCTCGAGCTTATGGTTGCCTACTTGGAATGATGTTCTTCAACTCTAGAGGGGTTTACCTTAAAACGGTGTGTCTCTATTGTTTGTCTCTCTCACGAAGCAATTAACAGTTCTTTATTAAGCACTACTTACCTTTAAAAAGGGCTCTTTGCTTTGCTTTATCTGCAATGCAATAAAACAAGTGTTGTTGTCATTAATTAATTAGCGAGCTATTTTATTTTTCCATCAATGTCGCTTCAATTCATTGGGCAAGGAATTTTGATTTTGGTGAATATTACTTTGTTGGGATGTTAAAGGATTTCGTGGGCAGGAATATTTATTTAGTTTGGGAAAATACGGTTGGTAAAAATATTTTGTATAAGTTTATTAATACTAAACAGCAATAAAAATCTCTTTTCAAATGTATCATATTCTTAAAGTTTGGGGTAGGTTTTTTATTATTTATTAAGGTAAATTATAATTATTTTTTTTTCGTTTTTTATTGGATTTGATGTAAATGATTCTCACTTAAGTGTAAAATGACACTTCATTGGTTGCAAGATTTGAAGTTTGTCATTAGCTATATTTTGACCAAGTGTTTTTTCATTTTATAATGTGGTATAATCAAAGATTATTAAATTTTAACTCTTTATAATTAGCATATTTGAGAATTTAAAATGTAACCAGTGCTCCAATCAAAAGGAAATTCACAAATGATAAGTGAGACTCAACCAATATTTAGTAAGGAAATTTAGATATTATTCTATAGAAACAAAATGGATGAAACCTTGGGTTTGATTTGCATGCACATTTTAGATAGCTTGTTGTTTCATATTGTTAAATGTAAAGTTACAAAAGCCATTTGGGACAAGTTGATTTCTTTATTTGGTAAAGCCAATGAAATAAAATCTCTACACTTAAAATAAAAAGTGCAATCACTTGTACCTAATGATCATGCATAAATTCAAGGCTATCTTAACAAATGTAGATCATTCATGGAAAAACTTAAAGGATGTGAAAAATGGAAAAAAATGAAGGATACATTTTCTTGATTTGTCCAAGCTAAAATTTCCTTTTTAGGTATTTTCTTCTACATTTTATCCAACAATGGATGCACTATCAGATGAGTTTTAAATGTCCTCTTTTGAGCTTCTTAGTAAGTATCTTACTAGGTAACCCTCTAAATTGATGCAACCAAATGCCCTTTTTGGCTCTAAGAATCAAGCTCTTATGGCTCAATGTTTCAAGGGTAAGCACAAAATTCAATACAAGAAAAAGAATGAGTGTATAAAAGGCCAATGAGTCTCCATGCCACACAAAAAAAATGAATTCTTTTGCACCATCTTCAAAGTCTAGTGAGTCTTCCTCTAAGACAAGGATGAAGAAACCAAATGAAACATGTACTTTTTGTGGTCCACCTAGATATGTTGAATCTAAATGTTAGAAGAAACTTGAACCCTTGAATGAAGTCATGTAGCAACATAAAATTTTAGTGCTCGAACCTTCTTCAATTAGAAAGAGACATGCTTTATCTACTTGATTCTTGTATGCATCTCTTGAAAACTAGATTCGTGATTTTAGCGAATCTCACCATATGAATCATTCTCTTGAGTTGCTATCTTCCACATTTGATTGTAGTACTAAGTGGATTTCAGTTGGAGACTCTACCTAGATTTATGTTTTGGTTCAAGCAGTATGTAGTTAGATGATGGGAACATCAATTATGTTTTTCTTTTTCCTAACATCTCCACCAATCTACTCTCCATTTGTCAATTTTTTAATTCTATTAAAGGGGAAACAATGGACTTTTCTTCTAATGTAGTCATCCCACAACTACATAATTCAAATTCGTGTTGCTTCTGGAAGAGTTTATCATGGTTCCATATTGTACAGGTTCAATTTTTTTTAGCCTTCCTTCTATTCTCTTTCATGACTCGTGATGATTCTTTGAGAAAACTTTGGCATGGAAGGTTTGGCCATCTTGACTACAAGTATTTGTAGCAATTAGGCACTTGCAAAAATTAGCGCTTGATCCTCCCAAAGTTTCTTGTACTAACGAGTCCAAGTGGTGTACTTAGCAAATAACATTAAGATCATTTCATAAAGGAAAGGATTTACATGCTACTAACCCTTTTGAGTCCATATATAGTTATCCAAAGCCATTCCCAACTTTCTTATTTTCAAGGGCTAAGTATGTAGTAACTTCCATTTATGACTTGTCACATCTATGTTGGGTGTAATTTCTTAAGTACAAGAGTGGGTTATTTGTTACATTCAATACCTTCAAATATTTTGTTGAGAAACATTCCTCTTTTTCTATCAAGAAACAATGCAAATATAATTGGGGGAGATTGTGTCAATCAAACATTCACATTTTTTAATAGAAAACATGGCATTCAACATCATCACTTTGTTCCCTACACGCAGTAATAAAATGGCATTATTGAAAAAAAAAATAACCACTAAAAGAAATGGAAAACTACATGATTCACTAACTTGGAACCCTCTTTTTGGGATGAAGTACTGAACGCTGTAGAATACATTCAGAATTGGATTCCTTACAATGAAGTTTTGTGTATGACTTTAGAGGAATATTGGAGCCATGTTAAGATTGATGTCTCTATCTTTAGAGCATTCAGTATTAAAAAATGAGCCTTAATTATAAATAAAACATGCAAGGAAACAGAGAAGAAGATCCAACCACTAATATTTGTTGGTTATTGTGAGAATATGAAGGCATATACCTTATTTGATCATATTTCAAAATATGTCTTACTTCAAAGGGATATACATTTTGATGAACACTCCAACCCCAAACTAACTACTTCTCCTCCTCTAGATTTTCATTTGATGATGGTGCAAATCATGTTGAGAGTTTTTCTTTTGTAGAACAAGAAGATGATGAAGAAGATGAAAATAAACCTTTAGCACCAACAAAACATTAGCAATCTAAACATGAACAACTTAATCATGGATAGCCTTTGGAGAGGAGCTTTCGTAAGTGAAAGAGGCTTAGAAAATTTGATTATGACCCAATTGATTTTTGCTATTCTACTTTTATCCCTCATCATACTCAGTCACCAACCATTAATATATACCTTTTGATTCACACCATCTCATGTGATCCACAATAGTTTTTTTATTATGATCAGGAGATCATGTCCATTGTTAAAAAATGCTCAAAAATGTTTGCAACCTTAGCGACAGGAAATGTCTCGTCGTTGCAATTCTAGCACCATGAACAGTTCGCAAAACAGAGGTCGTATGCAGAAGTTATTAAGATTTGAAAATGCCCAGTATACTCCAAAAATGGACCTTTGACTAAGTTTGACTTATGAAAATTTTATTAAAAAAAAATATAAGTTCAAAATTGATTTTTTTCATATAGTTGACTTGGCCAATCATAGGGCACCATGTGGCCTACTCGAAGGCTACCACCTGGCTCCAGGCGGAGGAGAAATTGGTGTGGAAAAACTTGTTTGAGTCTATGAGATTCAAACCCGAGACTGGACTCCACGTGCAAAGAGGCCCGACTGACCCTCCTACGTTCAAGTCTTAATATCCATGGTGTTGCGTTTATATTTGAATTTCGAATATTCAAATGACGGAAAAGGGTTAAGGGTTAGCCCTGACGGTTCGTGAGTAGGTGCTAAAGACCATGGTCTTAAAGGCCTTAACAGCGGGTGGTAAATGGTTGGGAAAACCGTAACGTGTGGCCAACACCTTCAAATTAAATGCAGACGATTAACTCGTGGTTTTAATGGCGGTTTCGGAGGAGGTCACATGTGACCCCGACCCTCAAACATTTAATGCAACCACTAATGGTCCCGCTAAATTTGGGTGTGCTCCACCATGTTCAGGGAATCCACCAATTTGGTGTTTTTAACTGGAGTTCCTCTAGTTTTGGAGGAGGTTTTCAAGGGGCATTGTGCAAATTCTTTTGGCCATAACTTCTTGGATTTTCGACCAATTTTGATGCATGGATTGTTAATTTGGGTATTCTCGACATTTTGAACATATTGGCATAGGTTTCAGAGCCATCAGAGGTCATCTTGTGCATGTTTAGCTTTGGGAAAGATCAAGGAGCCACTAGGGCCACTGGGGTGTTTTGAGTGTATTGGGCATCCATTGTCTATTTTCTGCAAATGAATAGTCATTCCTCACTAATTGAAGCATTATGAAGCTGTTTTTACAAAGAGCACATCCATTTTAGGCTTTTATTCACATGTTCTTACCATTTTTTAGTAATAAGATATGAGGGACATGCCATTCGGAGTTGGACCAGTAGATGTAGCCCAGGAGGGGTGAACTGCTTCATCAAATTTGCTAAGTACTGTTACATGTGATGTTTAATTCTCTATTATTTGCTGTTGTACAGTGTTTTATAAGAAATTTACAAGCTTTAACCTCACACAGAAATTTGTTTAACTAAGTTAAAACCATTTGTTTCACCTGCAAACTTCAGAGAACCTTATGCACATATTTTAATTATTGTTTGGATACTTAGCACAGAAAAACTAATACATTCCATTCATACCATATATATTTGGGATACCTAAATGGGATGTTTCCATAAAAAAGGAGTTTTCTTCCTTGATAAAGAATCCCAAATGAGATCTCATTCCTCTTCCTAAGAGACAAAAATTGGTTCATTGTAAATGGGTCTACACAACCAAATATGGAGCAAATGGTTCTATTGACAAACATAACGCATGTAATGTGGCAACAATATTTTCACGGGTTGAAGAGATTGATTATTCCAAGACATGTACACCTATTTCCAAGATGAATGCTAGAAGCCTTGTGTGGTCTCTTGCTACCTCCCAAGGCATAGTTAGTCTACCAATTGGATGTGCGAGTACATTTCTACGTTGTGGTCTACATGAGGAAATATACAAGGAGCAATCTCCTAGTTTTGAGCAGGATTCTTCTCTTGCTTGATGATTTTGGCATTCATTATATATTTTTCTCCTCAAGCTTTGTTTGAGAAGATGAATAACTTTATGAGTTATTTAGGGTTCAATCATTGTCATTTTGATCTTACAATTTACACTCACAAGAAGGGAAAAAATCTCTTGATTCTAGTTATATATGTAGATGATTTAATCATCATAGGGATTTATTCATCTATGATTCAAAGTATCAAGGAAGCATGAATGGGATAATTTTATATGGCATATCTTGGAATTCAGTTGATTATTTTCTTGGTTTTCAAGTTCTTCAATCTTCATAAATAATCTCCATTTTCTAGCAGAAGTATGCACTTGATCTATTTCAATTCTTTAGTGTGGTTGATTGTAAGTCCATGCCTACTCATTTGAGTTAGGAATTACCCCTTCTTCTAATCACTCTACACCACATGTTAATCTTTTGTTGTATCAATGACTAGGTGGGATTCTATTGTATTTGACTTACAAACTTCCTAACATCTCTTTTGTAGTAGTCTTGTCTCTCGACTCTCTCAAGAATCTCATGAGAGTGACTAGAAGGTTGCAAAGCACATTTCAATGTACTAACACTTTTAACATATAATACAACTCTCTTACTTCTCTCCTTGTGGGATTCACTAGTTTTGATTGGGTTGGTTCAATTGATAATAAAAAATCCACAACTATCTTTGCCTTTAACCTTGGATATGCACTTATTGTCTAGTCTTGCAAGAAGCAATTAGCAATTGCATTATCTTCTGCAAAAAATGGGTAGCATGATACAATTCTTGTTGCTCAAGAAATTATTTGGAATTGACAATTGATGATAGAGTTTAACATTCATTAAGATCATCGTACCACACTTTGGTGCAATAATTAGAACAACATACACATTTCTAGTAACTCATTAAAGCATCAAAAAAACATAACACATTAAAATCCACAAACACTTCTTTCATCCACTAATAGAAAATGGCTAACCATTCCTTCACTTTGTTTTTTTTGTTTTTTTCTCTCCTTTTTAATAGAAATTTTTCATTTCTTTTTTCATAAAAACTTTTCTCCTTCTCTAAATTTGTATTTTAATAGTAAACTCATAAAATATATAATATACCTATACTAGGGAGCTTCCATTAAGGAACTTCATATTATATTATATATATGCACTTCCATTTTTATTTTTATTTTTTAATACGATGGATCTAATATATCATGATGTATACTCCTTTGGTCTTTTGCAATTGTTTTCTAAATTTTAAAAACTATTTTAAACTTTTTAGAAACCTAATTTGGGAAAAAGAAGGGGCTAAAGAGAAAGCCTACCAGAAATGAAGACGAAACATATTTCATTTAACGAAGGAAAGACCAACAGATGAAAATACAATCAACGTCTAAATGAGTAGTTTGAGCTTTATGTCCACAGTCTTTTCAGAGTTTTCATTGGTAGTTCTGTCGTATAACGAAGCAAACATCTCCAGGTAATTCGGTCCAAGAGTGTTAATAATTAGAAGAGCTTAAAATTCCAGAGTTCCAAACTACCCAGATATTTTCATGTGATTGTTCGTTATTAATGAAGGTGCCTGGCAGGCTTCCAGCGCGGGTCGGCGCTTAACAGATTTGATTGCGGCGGACTTAATAGTAAATTTAATGTATTCTGTTATGCCATCAGATTCACACTTCAGTGCATGCCGTCCTGTGACGGGACCTGTTGCAAGCATTAATGGGGACGTCTGTTGCAACAGAATCATTTAATGGAAATGTCTAGAGCTTGGTGGAGTGTGGTCCATTCTTTGCGCGTCTGATAGTTGGCATTCTTCTTTATGACATTATTTAATGTGTACTTTTCGTAGTCACTGCCACACTGGTTCATTTTTCCTGGTCGTCCTCCCATCAAACCACTGCCTGCAAACCCATCTGAATAGATCAATGTGGAATGATTCAATCTTGATTTTCAAGATCTCTGATCAATTCTATCGTCAAGAAAAGAAAACGAGGATCCGAAGATAGAGGTAACAGAACTGGAGGAAAAATAATGTGACTTTCGAAAGTGAAATCAGTGTTGTACCTCGATGTTAAGTAGATTGCCTATTCGTAGAACATTTTTTAACAATTTTCTTTGAGTAAAGTGTTTATTAGAAAGGTTAATATTGAAAGGTTATTCAATCATAATATGTAGGTTTTCAAAAATTCTCAATAACATTATGTATTTGAATCTAGATTCTAGAAACATTTAAATCTTAATATAAATGCATTATATATATATTCTAAAATAATATAAATTCATTTTAGTTCTTAAATTATATCACTATAGTTTGGTTAACAAGTTAAGAAAGGTGTTAGAACACATATGAGTAAGAGTATAGCAATCTAAGAGAAGGTTATTTTTATCTTCAACTCTCTTAGTATTGCAAATGTGACAAACTCTTTCGCCCAAGGTGTTTTGGGAATACACCAATGCCAGGTTTCAATATGAATCTCATGAGAATTAGTCCTAATATTGGAAATGTTCATTTTCTTTTTAGTACTAGTGAAGACAAAGATAATTTTTCTTTTCAATATTGGGGTTCATCACTTCTTTATAATACCTTAGCTTCCTTTTTCCCTCTAACTTCTTATCGTCCCACAACTTATCTTTAAATTTGGAAGTAATAATATTTTTAATATTATCCTTATTATTCGAGATGATCTCATCCTTTATCCCTCAATGGTCAAGCCAAGATTAGGAATCCTTATGCCAGCCTCGGTTGAGCCGAAGGTAGGGGTTTTGGCTTGAGCTAGAAGCAATTTTAGGATATCTCTTAGCTTCCACGTTGTATGGCTTCTTCTTATGCATGAGATACCTAATCATAGCCATGATTTCAATGAGGGAAATGTAAGCTATAATAAAGAGGATAGGGAAAGAAATATTTTTTTAATCTTGAGGTTTTATGTTATAAATTTCTTTTGGATCAACTCAAACTTCCTCAACGATTCTCTAGATATACTGCAACCCCAAACCTCACATCCATATAAGATAACACTGGTGACGAGAGTTTCAAAGAGGAACTTCTTTTTAATTCATTCCAAAAGATTTGTCGATTTACAATTGTTTTCAAGCCCATAATAAGCTTTCCAACCTCCAACTATCATTTTCCTAATGTTGTAATTCCAATTGAGCTGATGTTCGATATCAGTTCCCAAATATTTGTATGAAGAAACTTTCTTCAAGTAGTTATTATCATAAATGAAATTATCGTATTTGATCTTTTTGGATTTAACTATCATGACTTTAGTCTTGTTAGTATTAATAGTCACACCGATCTTGGAGTAGTAATCCCAGAGGATTCTAAGATGTTTGTTGAGATTGTCATGGGTCTTAGCTAAAAGATTGATATGGTAAGCACAAAGAGGAAGAATAATGACCATACCAATAAGCCTAGGGCCATCACATCTTGCAATTTCCATACGCTCTTCTAACTTATCAATGTAAATGCCAAAAAAATAAAAGATAAAAAACATACTTAATTAACTATAATATTAAACATCCTAATCATATTTATATAAAAGTAATATTCATAAAATAATATATTAATATAAAATTAATATCCAATAATAATCCAATAATGTACTAATTTTATATCATTGTAAGATATAAACTATAATTTAATGTATTCATATTTAATTTATAAATATAAAAATTATATATATATATATATATATTATACACAAGTATGATATTATAGTATATATATGTTAACTTATCAACATTTTAATGTTATAATAAAATTTAATATAAAAATTAATTTAAATATTTAATAATTTCAATAATTAATAGATTTAAGAAATTCAAAACAAAATAATATAAGACAATAAATTTTAAAATGTAAAAAAGATAATATATATATTTGAAAAATACTATTAAAATTATGCTCACTACTAAGATTTGTAACCAATAATCATAAATGTTATTCATTAAATAATATAACATTAATAGTATTTAACAAAATTCTAATGACATATTACTACTTTCATCCAACCTAATATAAAATTATAACATTTTTATTTCTAATAATAATAATTAATTTAATAATAATGATTTATTAATAAAAATCATATTCCTATTTATATAAAATTAATATTAATATTCAAAGATCTTAAAATATTAATATTAATATTCAAAGATCTTAAAATATTAATATTAATATTCAAACATTATGAAATAATATATTAGTTTTTATATTACATTAATTTTATATAAAAACAAATAGATTGGTTTCAGTGGACATTAACCACCACCACCACCACCATCATCATCAATATACATGTATTATATATGTTTATTTATCTAAAATGTTTTATGTTATAATAAATTTTAAAATAAAAAATAATTATTTTATATATTTTAAATATAAATTATTTTAAATGCTTATTAAATTAATAATTTTGATAATTAATAAATTAAAAAAAAAACTCAAAATATTATTTGACAATAAATTTTAAATTTTACAATGTCACAAAATTAGATATACAAAGTTAGATATATAAATTGAAAAAAAAAATTATTATTATTTATATATAATATATTTTTTTTAAATAATAAAATTAGGTAGGTGATACATCTATAAAGTTTGGAACCAACCCCATTAATTAAAGAGAACCATAACACTCTACTCATTTAATATATTTTAATAATATTATTAAAATAAAATTAATATAACTTTTTTTTATAAATTTCAAGAGCACCATAACACTCTACTCATTTAATATATTTTAATAATATTATTCAAATAAAATTAATATAATTTTTTTTTATAAATTTCAATTCTAATTTTATAAGTGAAATAAAATTTCATTCCTAACTTTTCATTTTAATATTTATTAAATACTACATTAAATTTTAGTAAATATTAATCATTATCATAATAAAAAAAATCAAACTAATCAATATTGAATTTTGTTTATCCTATATCAATTTTAATCCTTAAATAAAACGAAATTTTTTGAATAATTTGATAATAGTCAGATACTAATTTAAATGATTATTTTTGAATAATTTGATAATAGTCCTATACTAATTTAAATGATTATATAACCTAACTCTCACATATTTACTTCGATAAAAAGAATTTCAGTTTAATATTATAATTTGAATTTAATATTAGGTAGATAATATATTAATTTTAAAATTAAAAAATAAAATATATTAAAAGTTATGGTATCCGTTCTCCCGGTGTTAATCAGGGAACGCATTGCATTCATCAATATTGAAGACCAAAATTTAAATTATAATAATTAGTGAAGAACAGAATGGCGTTATGAAAATGCAACTCATAAAACTATGTAAAGGATTGGTTTGTCTCTTTACTGAAGCTAAATGAAAGTCCTTATTACAAAATATTTCATAAAATTAGAGTGTAAAATGAATTTTCATAAAACCAAGTCTATATCCACAACCATAATTAAAACACACGTAATTCCGTAGGAATAAGGTCGTAATTTTGTGCATGGAAATGATGGAGATGCTTAATGGGAGTGTGTGGGCTCATCTCTAGTCCAAGTAACTTCTTAAAATAGTACATATAGTAAATATAGCGATGTAGTGACCTAAAAATTTCTGCTTAAAATAGAGTTGGCTTACAAACTCCTAAACGAAGAATGGACTTGCTTGGCCCAGCCTCAAACAATTAAGGTAGTAATAGCACTAACCTAGAACTTTACCAGCTTTACTGGTTTAAAACACTTCAATATTATTAAAAACAAATAGTTAGTATTACTCAATTCTATTACTTTTATCTTATATAGGTGGGTGTGTATATATCAGGTTTAAAACACTTAAACATCATTAACAAAATTTTATTATTATTACTCAACTGCATTACTTCTATCTTATATAGTTTAAAACACTTCAATATTATTAAAAACAAATGGTTAGTATTACTTAATTCTATTACTTTTATCTTATATAGGTGGGTGCATATATATCATGTTTAAAACACTTAAATATCATTAACACAATTTTATTATGGTTACTCATCTGCATTACTTCTATTTTATATAAGTGTGTAGTAACTCTTGAAAAAATATGTTTTGGATCATAATAATATTATAACTTGTTTGATGATTTTGGTGACTATATGATTAAAATTTGTTTGATTTCATCAAAATTGGATTAGAATTTTTTAAGAAAAATATGTGAAAATAATTTTGATATAAATTTTATCTATGTTATTATTAAATAATTTCCTACAATATTAATTTTAAAATAATTAATAAAAAAACTTATTATTCAAAAACTTAAAAATATATAAATAAAATTAATTATTTTAATAAATGAAATATATTTATGATGTAATTTAGATACACCACTACACCCTTTTACCTTTCACCTCCAACCTCCTCATGAAGATGAGTAGGTAGTTGAGAGATTAAGGAACACATTTGGCACATGGATGGGACTATGGGTGGAAGTTAAAGCTTTGCATTTGTTATGCCCTTATTATGATGCTAGGAGTGAGAGTAAAGGATAGAAGTATGTATTTGTAATAAATGCATGTTTTCATTCTAATGGTGGAAATGGAAGTCAAGGATAAAGGTATGCATTTTCAACAAGGGGTAAAAGATAAAGGTATGTATTTTTTTACTATCACCATTAATATGTATTGATAGATGAAAGTGTGAATTCTTAAATACGCTCTTTCACCCCTTACAAATTAACACCTTGTACCTACACCCATCCCCTCCCCAACACCGACAAATTGCTTCTTTATTATAAAAGTAGACCTTCGACACATAAAGTGTTTATTCACTACATTGTACACCTTCACCTTACACCCAAATTATATCTTTATTATAAAAGTAGATCTTGGACACTTAGTGTGTATTCATTACAATGTAATGAGGATTAAGTCATGAGGATTGACTGAAGGGTAAATGTATTAATTAGTTAAAATATACACCTTCACCTTTTACCCATGCTCACATATTCATGAGTAATATTTATAAGGGTGTAAATGACGAAAGAAGATGCATTTAAGGGTTCATGGGGTAACATTGTGGTGGGGGTAAAGGTATTCCTTTGTTATAAATGCACATATTCACATGACACCACCACAAATACACATTACACATCTTCCCACGCCTTGACCCACACTTTCTTGACCATTATGACAATATGTAATAATATAATAAAGGATATAGAAAAAAAGAAAATTACAAAAAGAAAAAATTTGCATGTTTTATTCATAAATGTGAAAATTAAATTACAAAAAGAAAAATTTTGTATGTTTTATTCATAAATGTGGTTTAAAGGAAGTCATTGCCTCACACAACTTAATATTTATTTTTTTGAATTCAGTGTTTAGCGAAATTCATAATGCATGTTACAAATCTTAACAAAATATTCAATTTATAATTGAAGGAAATAAAAATGGAAAAAGAAACCAATCATATAAATTAGCCCTTAAAACTTTTAATAATGTAGTTAAAAAAACTAATTGTATTATAGATTATTATTTTTCATGAAACTAAAATAGTGGTGAAACTAGACAACACTGTAAGTTAAACACACTTTTAATCGAAGTTTAAATTAAAAAATAATAATAACAAACTACATGTAATTTCTATTTCTCGTTTCAAGTATTTTAAATCTTGGTAAGTTTTCTATTTTGTATATTGAAAAATTGAACTTATAACTAGGGGTTAAATTTGACGGGTCCCCGTATCCATCATAGAATTTTTTTATGACGATCTTATTTTTAAACGGCCTTTCATATCACTTTTAATATTTCCTTTTACCATCTTCATCTAACTTAAATGAAAAAAATACAATGTATACCTGCAAATATTGAAGCAAGTGCAATTAAACTTTGGAGAGATTAGGGTGAAAAACAACGTGTCATTGCTAATTAGATTTAATTTTTAGAAAATCTAACATTTTAGTTTAAATTTCAATAACATTTTTCTAAAATGATGTCTAACTTATGGATATTAGATATTCCTGCACGAAATCCATGGAAGAGGAAAAAGATTCAATGAAATCAAACATGGTGAGAAAATTACAAGAAGATTTTGTTAAAAAAATATCTACGCTCCAGATATTAGAATTTGCATGTAAAAATTATTCATATATATTAAAATCTACTCGAACTTACTTGATCCAAGTGGATATTGGTGAGCTTGGTGCCCAACATTGACTACGGGCTAGACCAAAATGTGTCAAGGAACCTATTGTCCCGATCTAGACTGATAGGAATGATCCAGGTGGATATTGGTGGCCACCCACCTATTCCATTTGAACCCCCACCATCGGTTCTTTCAGTTGGTCACTTTCAGCACAACTTATTATTTTTAGCAGGTTTTCGAGTCCTGAACTTCCAAAGCCGCTTTGAGGCCCTAATGATCTAGGTGGATATTGGTGGCCACCCACCTTTTCCATTTGAACCCCCACCATCAGTTCTTTCCGTTTTTAAGTTTCAGCGCAACTTACTATTTTTAGCTATTTTTCAGGTCCTGAACTTCCGGAGCCATTTTGAGACCCTAAACAACGTTTTTTGGGAAAACCTGGAACAACATGGGTTAATAAATTGATGTTTGTCACTTAAAAGTTGTAGTCCTTGGATAGATATTTCTAACGAGGTATTGATCACATCAAATGGAGATCGGATGCCAAAGTAACGTCCCTGGGAAGTTGAAACACCAATTTACCCAAACGGGACCCACAGTTTTGGTGCTTCATCTCCTAGGGTTAGGTTTTTCAATGTTTAGGATTTTCTATTATTTCTTAACAATAAATAGGCCTTCGAGCCTCAATGTAACACAATTCAAAGGCCTGTAGCCGTCACATCTCTTCTCAAAGATACGTTACAGTGCCCTAGCTCGTTTATTTCTATTATGTCTGTAAGCATATTTTAGTCATTTGTTTTTATTAAAATGAAGTTTTATTTCCATTGCATCTATTTTTTTACGTCTATTTCCGTATTTTATTATGTTCCTTCATAAATCTGGATCAGTATTATCAGAGAGGTCTTCTCTTTCTATGTTTTTCTTTGCATGTCCCCAACGCGGTCAGGGTATAAGGAGTTAGGGCTTGATCTGGTTGAATCGTTGCAAGATCAGCCTCACAAACCCCGAAGAGCCCCCATGGTAGAAGGAAAGAAAGACGAGGGAGCAGGAGATCCTATCAAAATCTTGCTTGAGGAGGCCTCGAGAAACATAGGAACACAATGATGGATAAATTTTCCTAGATCCTTTAACAGCTGCTCACTGGTGACACATCTACATCCAGCATGTCCGCCCACAGGTCCATGACATCTTCGACAAATCCAATACCCATTTCAAGAGAATTTTCCTCATCTCATTGAGGATCTCAATGCAATGGGTACGATTGCTTCCTAAAGGGGGAGGAATGATCCAGGTGGATATTGGTGAGCTTGGTGCCCAGCATTGACCAGGGGCTGGACCAAGATGTGTCGAGAAACCTGTTGTCCCGATCTGAGATGATAGATTGATAGGAATGATCCAGGTGGATATTGGTGGCCATCCACCTATTCCATTTGAACCCCCACCATCGGTTCTTTCAGTTTGTCACTTTCAGCACAACTTACTATTTTTAGCAAGTTTTCAGGTCTTGAACTTCCGGAGCCGTTTTGAGGCCCTAATGATTCAGGTGGATATTGGTGGCCACCCACCTATTCCATTTGAACTCCCACCATTAGTTCTTTTCATTTTTAAGTTTCAACACAACTTACTATTTTTAGCAGTTTTTCAGGTCCTGAACTTTTGGAGCCATTTTGAGGCACTAAACAACGTTTTTTGGGAAAATCGGAAGCAACATGGGTCTATAGACTGGTTTTCCTCATTAAAAAGTTGTAGTCCTCGGATATATATTTATAACGAGGTATTGAATGCATCAAACGAAGATCGGATGCCAAAGTTACGTCGTCGGGAAGTTGAAGCACCAATTTACCCAATGGAGACCCACAATTTTGGTGCTTCATCTCCTAGGGTTAGGTTTTTTGATGTTTAGGGATTTCTATTGTTTCTCAACAATAAATAGGCCTTCGAGCCTCATTGTAACACAGTTCAGAGGCCTATAGTCGTCACATCGCTTCTTAAATATATGCTATAGTGCCCTAGCTCATTTATTTCCATTATTTCTGTAAGCATATTTCAGTCATCTGTTTTTAATAAAATGAAGTTTTATTTCCGTCGCATCTCTGTGTTTATGTATAATTCTGTATTTTTTGCGTTCCTGCATAAATCTGGATCATTACCGTAGTTTAGGTGAAGTATCCACTCGAGGAAAGTCTATTACTTGTGTCCAAGTGATTTTTAATTTGAAGCATTGATCAAATGTTTAACGAGATAGTGATAATAGAAAAATACTAATTAAGACATTATTAAATTACCCATGCATGTTCACTCGCCAAATACATATTGATAGACTTGATAAAAAAATTGGAATATGAAGACTCTCAGTAAACTATAACTCACTCACATAAAGAAAGAAACTATTTCTGTAAACATCATCTTGAAACTCACGCAATCCATAATGTCAATTTCCCTACGATCTTTAAATCTCTAACTTGATGGGGAAATGAATTATTTACCACTCCTTAAAAAACATACTCACTTATGAAGCATATTAAAGGCTTACAAAATGTAACCATGTTGGGAAAAATACTAAGACGGTGGGGGGGAGGGGGTGAATCAGTATTTGCAAGAATCACAATATTTTACTTTTCTTTTATTGATTTCTATATGTGACTTTGATTAGCCCAACTAGTGTATGTACACAGCTATCTTAAAAGAAACTTGTGTATACCCAAATCACTTTACTGTTTAGATAGATATTCAAAGATATTACTTAGCCGTGATCATCAGTTATGCATCAGATAGTTAAGCAGCAAACATGTGCAGTAATAACTAAATAAATAATCACACAAGATCATCACACATTAACACCAATATTTAAGGTGGAAACCCAAGTCAGGAAAAAACCATCGTTGTTGTCTTCTCTGTCTTCAATAGTTATTATATAGAAAACTGCTCACAATGTTGTACTGATGCAGACTCATATAAGTACGTAGACATCTACCTACAGAGGGCTGCAACCTTCTCTCATTCTCCAACTGCTATTGGAAGGGAGCTTCAACCCACTGATCTTATTTACCAGCCACTACTATAAGGGAGCTACAACCCCCTGAAAAAAACACCAACTTTTACTGGTTGGAAGCTTCTACTTCCACACTGAAGGCTTCAACCCGCAGAACCAATACAGACCACGTTTCAACACTTTTCACACTAGATCCAACAGCTTCAACAAAACTCAATATATAGATCTACAATAATATCCATAACCCAAACTTTAAACAAAACAGTACGATCACTTTAACCAGAACACAGTAAAACCCAGAATTCTAAATTTACATGCAGAAACAATTTCAACCTTGACCATTCATCACACAAAATGCATACGCTACCTCACTTTACTATAACCTGTGTGTATATGCGCTTTCCTGCACACCAACCTGCGTATAGATCTGTGTATACTAAATTTCCAGAATCTGATCAGACTCGAAATAGATCTTAGGCATTCATTCATACTTTTTCATATTTACAGAGCCCTTATTGATTCGGCATCATCCATCATATTTAATCACTTAGTCATTGATCATATTTGTACATAATCAACTAGCAGCATATACAATATTCAAATAACCCAGATCTATATGAAGACTTCAGTGACAGACAACAAAAATATAACAGAGTTAATCAGATAACCTCTTCATCAAGCTTCAGAAAAACCCTAACATCCATACACGATTTTACTGAAAGAAACCCGTGTGTATACGCGGTTTTACCATGACGAACAAGCGTATATATCTGTAAATATTCAAGACTGCAGAAAGTTTCATATCAACAGAATTACTCAGATTATACCCTTCACTTCAGCAACCATGCGCCAGATCACAGATCTAAACATATTACTAACAGATCAAGAAAATACATAGTCATTTCAGTTCTAGAGATCCTGATCCATCATTGTATTCATAGGTGCATCATAATTTCAGATCTATCAATAAATTGTAACCTATTCCATGTAGGTATACTTCAGAGTGAAGTATTCAATAAAAACCCATACATTTTCACACCTTTGCAATATGATCTCATTCTTCTTATATGGGTTGAGCATTTCCCAATACCATGAGACAAAACCACACAAGTGTCGATAGTATTCTTGGACGGAATCAAATAGATGACAACGTGCTTAATATTATGGTCTAAAACCATGGTAAGGACCCATGGTATCATAATTTTAGAGCGCAAAAGGCATACACAACTTTTCTCGTTCTTTTCCACGTGTATACGTGATTTTTCCTACACGAACTTTCGTATAGACCCTTAAATATGAACATTAACCACGTTCTGCTAGACCTTCTACTAAACCATAACCATCTTCTGTTAGACCTTCTGCTAAACCATAGAGCTTCTCCAGAGGCCATATACTTCAGTTTTTGCAAGTGAGTTTCCATCAAGGACAACGTATTCAATTATAAGAATCATAATGCCAACAATCTCCCCCTTTGGACTTGATGGCAACCATGTTAGAGTTTGATAACATCAACCTATAAATATAAGATATACACATTATTCAAACACCAAATACTCTTCCATTTTGACATCAAGAGCAAAGGGAGGACTCAAGCTCCCCCTGAGCACATGATGAGGCTTCAGATTTTCAATAGAATACATGACTCTATAACTCAAATGAGTATGACCTTTCCTATCACCAAGGACTTGCATCAAGGATCCAACCGTGAGGAATTGCATATTGACTCAGCTACCCTACCAAGGAGGTTTACATATTTGAACAGGTCCATACATGACTCAATATGACAATCTTTACATCATAGGTCTCAATATGACCCTTACATCAAATTACAGATATGAAATTTTATAACTAAGACCAAATAATCTCAAAAGAGATCATAATGAAACGACCAACATAATGCCAACAATGCATTCTTCTTAGCAAGGCTAATGCTCCCCCTAAACTTGTGAATCCTCAACACCTTCAACAACCAATTCATCAAAGCATCTTCATGAAGAGATAAATATCAAGGAAAGGAATTGTAATATGAATACTAGAACAACAAAATTTACCCATAAACACCTGAGGACAAAAAGTATGACACAGACTATTTTGAAAGCTTACCCATAGATTTATTTCATAAAAAAGCATACATGACTGTATATAGTGAAACTCGTGTATATACACAACTCGTCTTCATGAAACATTCATACTGAATTTAATCTTATGAAATAAAAGATATTATATAAGTGAGGCAGATACAACTCCCAGCTTCTATCTGGGATATTCAAATTCTTCCCTGGGAAGAGGTTTCGTAAATATATCAGCAACTAGCTCTTTGGAGGGAACATACTCCAATTAAACCTTTTTCTCAAGCACTTTTTCTCGCAAGAAATGATATTTGATAGGAATTTTCTTGTTTATGGAATACATAGCATGATTTTTTGAGATATTGATGGCACTTGTATTATAACATACGATGGAGATGGGAGGAGAACATTTGATTTTCAAATATCTTGTAATGTATGCATCATCCAAAGAATTTGTGTGCAACATGATGCAACAACCACATATTCTACTTCTGTTATAGATAAGGCGATGGAACTTTGTTTCTTGTTGAACCAAGATACTAATCGGGGCCCCATACAGAATGCACCACCACTAGTTCTTTTTCGATCATCAACATTTCCATCCCAGTCCGCATCTATGTAAGAATGAAGAGTAAGATCAACATTCTTTGGATACCATAGACCAAAATCTTGAGTTCCTTGTAGATATTCGAATATTATTTTTAATTCCTGAAGATGCGACTCCTTTGGATTGGCCTGGAATCGTCCAACAATCCCAACTACATGTATAATATCTGGTCTAGTCCCAGTTAGATAAAACATACTTACAATCATAGATCTATATTCTAGTTGGTTTACCATGGGAGAATCATCATGAGAACTGAGGTTACATCCGGTCACCATTTAAGTGCTCACAAGTTTGCAGTCTTCCATCCCATACTTCTTCAGGATTTGCTTGAGATATTTTTCTTGTGAGAGAAATATGCCATCTTTTGCTTGTTGCACTTTTTCACCAAGAAAATATGTTAGTTCCCCAAGTAACGAAATTTCAAATTCTTTCTACATAACAGAAGAAAATTTCTGACTCATGGATTCTTCATTACTCCCAAAAATGATGTCATCAACATACACAACAATAATTAACAGTTCATCATTCTCAATTTTTGTGTATAGGTTACTGTCAGCAGATCCTTTTGTGAAACCTTGTTGTTGAAGATATTTTTCAAGATGATAGTACCAATCCTGAGGAGCCTGTTTTAGACCATATAGAGCCTTTTTAAGTTTGCAAACAATTTTTTCATCATTTCCCAGAATGAATCCTTCTGGTTTTTCTATGTAAAATTCTTCTTCTAGATCACCATTGAGGAAAGCAGATTTTACATGAATTTGATAAAATTTCAATTATTGAAAACTTGAAAAAGAAAGAAAAATTCTTATGGCTTCAAGTCAAGTCTGGCTACAGGTGAAAATGTTTCTTCAAAGTATATAACTTCTTGTTGAGCATACCCTTTACAAACAAGTCTAGTTGTGTTTCTAATAACATCTCCATTTTCATTTAACTTTTTTTTGAATATCAATTTTGTTCCAATAACATTTTTGTCATGAGGTCTTGGAACCAATTCCCAAGTATTATTATTTTCAATTTGATCAAGTTCTTCATTCATGGCCTGAATCTAGCATTCATCTTTACTAGCTTGATTTACATGTTGTGGTTCAATGGTGGATAAGAATGCCAGATAGCTAGGAGATCCTACAAGAGTTCTTCTTGTTTGGACACCTGATCCCTTTTCTCCCAATATTTGAGATTCTGGATGATTCTTTTGAACATACCTAGATGGATCCTTTTCTTATATATATTCTTCTGGTACTTCATTGGGTTCTCCTTCTATATTTTTGTTATTTGATGAGGGAAAATATATATCATCATCTTCATTTTTTGTTATTTACCTTTTGGGAGCTGTGAGAGACTCATCAATTACAACATCAATACTTTAAAAAATATTCCGAAGTCTTTTATTGTAGCATTTATATTCTTTATGTCTAGAAGAGTAACCAAGAAATATTCCTTCATCTTCTCTTGGTTCAAACTTACCACATTTTTCATCATTATTTTTTATAAAAAAATTTCTTCCAAAAACTCTAAAATGCGTCAAAGTGGGAAGATTACCATACCAGAGTTCATAAGGAGTTTTATTGTTGTTTACACAAACATGAGCATTATTGAGAATATTCACTGCAGTATGTGCTGCTTCTCCCCAAAAGGTGTCAGGAGTCCCAGATTCATCGAGCATAGCATGAGCCATTTGTTGAACTGTTCTATTCATTCTTTCTACCACGACGTTTGGTTGTGGAGTTCCAGCTACATAAAAATGTCTCTTTATGTCATATTGTTCACAGAAACCAAAGAATTCATCTGATATGTATTATCCTCCTCGGTCAGATCTAAGACATTTGATTTTTAGATCTAATTCATTTTCAACCAAAGCTTTGAATATCTTAATTTTTTCAAAGGCTTCATCTTTATGTTTCAATAAACCAATCCAACACATTCTAGAAAAGTAATCAATGAATAGAATATAGTATTATTCTCCACGAGGTGAATTTTTCTTTACAGGACCACATAAGTCAGTATGTATAAGTTCAAGGGGCTTACTTTCTGATCCTTCTTTGGCATTAAATTGCACCCTGGTTTGTTTACCTAGTTGGCATGATTTGCATATGGTACTTTCAGGTAGAGTGATGTTGGGAAGATCACGAACAACTTTGAGTCTGCTTGATTTGCTTATTTGAGAAAAGCTCAAGTGTCCCAATATTCAGTGCCATAACCATTTTTATGTATATTTACCTAGATAGCATTGTTGTTGACCACCTTTCAACATATATAGATTAATTGGGGTTCTTGTTCCTTTTATTATGGTCTTTCCTGTGTCAAAAGTTCGCGAACTACACACATTGTTGAACTAAAGACAACTTCATTTCCTTGATCACACATTTCACTCACAGTCAAAAAGTTATGCTTTAATTCATCAACATTCATAACATTTTTAGCTTTAACATTTTCTTTTAGAAAAAACATATCCTTTACCCTTAATGATAATAGGAGAGTCATTTCCAAAAGTAACATTCTTTTCCTTCTCTAATGCATTGTATGAAAGAAGTTTATCTTTATCACCTGTCATGTGTTTTGAACATCCGCTATCAATGTACCATTGGTTTTCTTCTCCTTTTGAAAATAAAGCAATGCCACAACTTTCAAAATGTAAGTCCTTCTTTCTCCATACCTTGGAACTTGTAGGTATCTGTTCTTTTGGCTAAATTTTGCTCCTCCATTCAGATTCTTCATGTCCAAAGTTATTGCAAAATGAACATTAAATTTCGTCTTGAAGAGGAGAAAAGTTGGTATACGTATTATTCTTTATTCGTGTCTCATTTCTTTGCTTTCTTGCTTCTCTGGTCATGATGTTTTTGTATGCAACACATTGAGCAGCTTTATGACCAAAATTATGACACGAGAAAAATTGTCCATTAAACAAGAAATTTATGTGATCATGGAACCTTCTATTGATGTTCACCTTTTGATTGATATTTATGTTATTTTTCATCCTTGAATTGAAGTAGTCATGCTTTACCTAGGCATTGTCTTTGTTCTTTTGCTGACTGACGAAGTGTTGCTAGTTGGTTGTACCTGCATTTAGATAAATTGTTTCTGAAGAATGAGAAGATTCACTGATATATCCAAGACCTATCTTTACAAGAGGATAGCATTGAACCTTGATAATTTCATCTAAGGTTTCAGATCCTTTAGCAAATCTAAGATTCAAAGTTTTTAGTTTCTTAGTTTCCTTTCTTAGACTCACTATTTCACATTCTAATTTCTCATTATGCTTCTCCTTTTCTATGAGTTGATTCTTTATAGTATCTATGACTATTTTTTTCTCTTCCAAACACATTTTGAGTTGATTGATTTCTCCAAGAAAATCATTTTCTCCTAAAGTATCCATAAAAGTATCTTTAGCCTCTAGTGTCATTTTCAAATGCCACGAGTAGTCTAATATCTTGATCATATTCTCCTTCTTCACTATTTGATAGAGCATCACTATCTTCATGAGTATAATAACTTTTTCTATTGATAAAATGTTTCTTATTACCTTTTGCTAAATCCTTTCCCTTTTCATGATTATCTTTATAAGGACATTTAGTAGCATAATGACCAACTCTTCCACAAGCAAAAAATTTGAAAGGAAGCTTACCTCTGAACCTTCCAGTATCAAGTTGAAGTTTCTTTACAAAATTTATCTCATATTCTTCTGTTACATACCCTGATTCTTTTTTTTCTTCCATTTCCTTTCCTTTTGCAGTAGCTCTAAAAGTAGCTTCTTTGAATTTAGACAGACCTTCTTTCCTCATTTCACACACAGTCAGAATCCCATGAAGTTGAACAATAGTAAGAGTTTGTAGATCCTGCTTCTCTTCAATAGCAGATACTTTTGACACAAATTTAGGAGTCATAGATCTTAAAAAAATTTCTACTAGAGTGGTGTCACTTATGACTTCACCCAGATTTCTCATACGATTTATGATCTCATCTAGACGTAAAAAGAAACTAACAATACTTTAATCATTATGCATTCTGAGTTTTTCATATTGAATTCCGAGAGTTTCGAGTTTAGCACTTTTTACCTTGGCATCACCTTCATAGTTCAGAATAATTTTGTCCCATATCTCCTTTGCTGTATTTAACTACACAACTTTGACAAATTCTGATTCAGTCAGACTCCCCGATAATTCAATGATAGCCTTTGCATTGGTTTCATAGTTCTTCCTTGTTGCTGGATCCACTAGAACTGAGACTAGATATTGGTAAACACCTTCAACTATAGCCCATACATATGCTCCAAGAGACTAAAGATATGATCTTATCCTTGTCTTCCATAAGATTAAATTGTTTCCATTGAAGAGTGGAGGTCTAATAAATGTTGTCCCGTCTTGATTGCTCATCTTAGATGATCTTCCTTCTAGCGATTAAGCTTCTTCAGAAGGACCTACTTTGATACCATTTTTTGGGAAAAATATTGAGAGGGGGGGGTGTGTGAATCAGTATTGGAAAGAATCAAAATATTTTAATTTTCTTTTATTGATTTCTATACGCGACTTTGATTAGCCCAACTAGCATATGTACACGAATATCCTAAAATAAACTTTCATATACCCATATCACTTTACTATTTAGATAGATATTAAGAGATATTACTTAGCCCTGATCATCAGTTATGCATCAGATATTTAAGCAATAAATATGTTCATTAATAACAGAATAAATCATCACACAAGAGCATCACACATGAACACCAAGATTTAAGGTGGAAACCCAAGTCAGGAAAAAACCACCACTGATGTCATCTCTATCTTCAATATTTATTATATATAAATCTTCTTACAATGTTGTACTGATGCAGACTCATATCAGTACGAAGGCATCTGCCTGCAGAAGGTTACAACCTTCTCTTATTCTCTAGCTGCTACTGGAAGGGAGCTCCAAACCCTTGATCTCATTTACCAGCCACTACTGGAAGGGAGCTACAACCCCCTGAACAGAAAACCAACTTCTACTTCCACACTGAAGGCCTCAACCCTCAGACCCACTGCAGACCACGTTTCATCAATTTTCACATTGGATCTGATAGCTTCAACACAACTCAATATATATATCAACACCAATAGCCATAAAGTAGAATTTAAACTAAATAGTAAGATCATTGTAACCCGAACACACTAAAACCCATACTTCTGAATTTACATGCAGAATCAATTTCAACCTTGATCATTCATCTCAAAAAATGCATACGCTACTTCACTTTACTGTAACCTGCATGTATATGCGCTTTCCCACACACCAACCTGCGTATAGATCTATGTATACTAAATTTCCAGAATTTGATCAGACTTGAAACAGATCTGAGGCATTCAACCATACTTTTTTCGATTTATAGAGCCCTTATTTAGTCAGAATCATCCATCATATTTAATCACTCATTCATTGATCATATTTGTACATAATCAACTAGCAACATATCCAGTATTCAAATAACCCAGATCTACATGAAGACTTCATTGAAATAAAACAAAAATATAGTAGAGATAATTAGATAACCTCTTCATCAAGATTCAAAAAACCCTAACATCCATACGTGCTTTTTCTGAAACAAACCTGCGTGTATATGTGGTTTTACTGTGACAAACCAGCGTATAGATCAATAAATATTCAGGAATGCAGAAAGTTTCAGATCAACAGACTTACTTAGATTATACCCTTCGCTTCATCAACCATGCGCCAAATAAAAAATATAAACATCTTACTAACATATTAAGAAAATACATAGTAATTTCGGGTCTAGATATCCTGATCCATCATTATATTCATAGGTTCATCATAATTTTAGATCTGTCAATAAACCGTAACATATTCCACACAGGTATACTTTAGAGTTAAGTATTCAATCAAAACCCATACTTTTGCACACCTTTGCACTATGATCTTCTTCTTCGTATATAGGTTGATCCTTTCCCAATACCACGAGCCAAAACCACACAAGTGCTGATGGTATTCTTGGACGAAATCAAATAGATGACACAACGCGCAATATTGTGGGCTAAAACCATGGTAAGGACCCTTGATATCATAATTTTAGAGCGCAGAAGGCATACACAACTTTGCTCGTTCTTTTCCACATGTATACATGACTTTTCCTATAGGAACTCACGTATAGACCCCTATATATGAACATTAACCATCTTCTGCTAGAAATTCTGTTAAACCATAACCATCTTCTGTTAAACCTTCTGCTAAACCACATAGCTTCTCCAGAAGCCATATACTTCAACTTTTGCATTTGAGTTGCCATCAAGGACAACATATGAAATTATAAGAATCATAATTCCAACAGACCAAGGTAAATCCATTTTAACTTTGGATCCACGAAGACTGAAAGAGTTCAAATTTATTTTCACAGAGTGAAAAGAGGTTTGTGTCATAAGATATTTGATCTCTTTGATCTCTCTCTGTGATCCATCTTAAATCGGGAGCTATCAAGGGCGGCCCAGAGGGATCAAATCTCTTTAGAGTGAAAGTAGATTTGATCCAGTAGATTCAAAGTTATGCCCAATGCCATGTATTTTGGTATTTTCTAGATAACTCACTCTATTAAGTTACAAGTTATAAAAACATGCTAAACATGCTAAATTAATAAAAAAAATCTCATTATTAGTCTTTGTCGAGGACTCTAGCAATGGAGTTTCTTGTTGACTATTGTCAGTTTAGCAATGACCATGACAAATTCTAATATTTAAATTGATAAATGGTTAAATTATTTTTTATTTTACGTTAGAAAAAATCTTAGAATTTTATTGGCTTAAATGTTTCTTATTAGGTGTTACATGTCACCTTTGAAATTTGGTCACCCTAAGAACTCACCAATTTGCATGGGTATCATGCTTGACATCTTGTAATAAAAATTAAACTAAAACTAAAACTATATTTAAGTAGATTTTAATCATATTAACTAAAACCTAATGAAATTAATGATACAACCAAACTAAAAATAAATAAATTAAACAATCAATAATTCAATATAAAATAAAAGGTAATAAATAGAAGTATATTAACTAAGAATCAAAATAAAGCTATGAAGTTAAACTAAACTAAATTATTATAAAAGTTGAAATAACAATACTAAACTAAAAATTCAAAGTATTCAAAATAAAACCAAACTACATTTAAAGCTAATCGAGAACAACTAAAAGTCTAAATTATAATCATATTATCTAAAATTGAATATAATAATAATACAACTCAACTATTAAAAAAAAAAAATCAATAAACTACACACTAAAAAGTAATATTATAAAAATATATTAACTAAGAATCAAAATAAAGTCATAAAAATAAACTAAACTATATTATTATAGAAATTGAATTAATAAAACTAAACTATAAACTAACAAAAATTAAATTAAAGCTAAAGTAAATCTAAACCGCATTTAAAAATAAAACTGAAGCTAAAAGTATATTTAAACAAAATATGATCCTATTAATTAAAACTGAATGAAATTAATAATACAGTCAAATTAAAAAATAAGTAAAATACCAATAATTCAAATTAAAAAATAATAATATAAATTATGAAAGAAAAAAAATCAATAACTCTAACTAAACTACAAACTAAAAAATAATAATATAAAAATATATTGATTAAGAATAAAAATGTAGTTATGAAGTTAAACTAAACTAAATTATTATAAGAATTGAAATAATACAACTAAACTAAAAATAAAAGTAATTAAAGTAAAACTAAAGTAATAACTAAACCACATTTAAAAATAAATGTATAAATTATAATTATATTAATTTACATTCAATGAAATTAATAATACAACCAAACTAGAAAAATGTAAAAAATCAATAATTCAAACACTATGAACTAAAAATAATAATATAAAAGTATATTAACTAAAAATAAAAATAAAATTAAAACTAAATCTAAAATTATATGTAATTAAATTATAATCATATTAACTAAAATTCAATGAAATTAATAATACAACCAAACTAAAAAAATAAGTTAAAAAAAAATAATAATAATTCAAACTACACTCCAAACTAAAAAGTAATAATATAAAAGTATATTAAATAAGAATCAAAATAAAGTTATGAAGTTAAACTAAACTAAATTACTAGTTAATGCTAAGGCAAGAATCTAGCAATCTATTTGCCTTTGACTACCCATTAGTATAATTTTCATCCATATATTCTATATCCTCCAATTGGTTCATATTTTGAAAATTTTATTTCCATTTGAAAATTTTATTTCCACGTTCATGACACGTGCATTGGATCATAACTCCCCCTAGTTCTTTTCACCTAATTTTACAATTTAATCATATCCGGTGCACCACGACTGCACGTCATCCCTAATCTCAACATTGAGTGCGTAAACTACAAGCAATTGCTAGATGCGACAGTTGTAAACGTTATTCAGTCTCGGTCACTACAATGAAGGCTATGAAATATTTACAATATGACAACAAACCCCAACTGTAGACCCTGTAAACTACTCCCCTCTATGCTTCTCTTCAAATTTCAAAGGTCCTTGTCTGAATATCATACCGATATTTTGTTTTTTCGCAAGTTTGAACGCTGAAGATTGTTCGCAATTTGGTTTAGCATTGGTAGGAATGGAAGAGGAATGACAGTTCTTCAGTTTCAAGCAACAACTCCTCAGTCTCTGATAGACACACCCAAAAGTACACATAAATGTATGCATTATTACTGTTCTTAATATCTCTGCCTGCACACCTCAAGAAAAAACTGAAAATCATTAATGTGCTTGCTCCTAGTGTATTTACAGCTTCATATAATTTGGGTTCTAATGTTTGTAACTGCAGGTTTTGTGGAAGATATTTATTACTTTGAGAGTGGCGATAATTGCACTAACCATCCATTTTGTTGTATTCTCGTTGAAATAAACTAGTGTTGGTTTGGATTAGGTAATGGTAAATAAATAGACCCATACTCCCATTAGGGGACTCTCAAGTTGTTTCTTGTTCTTATTCTAATTTGAATTCGATGATAGTAATGCCTCAAGATACTTGTCATGCACACCATCTTATTTGATATGTACAAGATAATACTTTTAAAAATTTCATTTATGAAGGGGTTGATGATCCATGTGGATATTGGTGGCCACCCACATATTTCACCTAGACCCCGAACACAATTTCTTTCAGTTTCCATAATTGTAGCACAATTTACTATTTTTGGAAGTTTTTCGGGTTGTGAATTTCTGGAGGCCCTAAACGATGTTTTTTTTTTCAAAATGGGAAAACTCATTACTTACAATAGGGATCTGTAGTCAGAATTTTTATTCCTGGGATATATCTTTCTAACAAGGTATTGTAAACGTCAAACGAAGATCATATGCCAAAGTTACGACCCCGGGAGGTTGGTGTAGAAACTAACCCCAATGGGTTAGGTTTTTGGATTTTTGGGTTTTCCCTTGTTTTTGAATAATAAAAAGGCCAGCGAGCCTCATTGTAACATAGTTCAAAGCCATGTAGCCGCCACATCTCTTCTCAAAGATAAGTTACCCTCACCCGAGATAGTTTATTTCCATTACGTATGTAAATAGTTAAAGTATGTTGTTATCAATTAATTGAAGTTCAGTTTTCATTGTAGCTCTGTGTTTCTATTTAAATAGATATTTCATTTCATTCTTACATAAATCTATACTAGTGGTATCAAAGTGGTTTTTTCTTTCTCTATTTTTCTATGCATGTCCCCAACAAGGTCAAGGTAAAAGGAGTTAGGGCTCAAACTGGTTGAACCTTTACAAGACAATCCTTGCTGACCATGGTAGCCTCCCATGGAGGAAGAAAATAAAGACAAGGGAGCACGAGATCCTTTCAATATATTGTTGGAATAATCCCTTGAGCGACAAAGGAACACAATGATGGACAACTTTTTCAAGATCCTTTGAGACATGCTCATAGGAAACCCATATTCATCTAGCAACCACCCCGAAGGCACCACTCTCTTTAAAGTACAAGTCAAATTTTATGTTCCCATATTTGAAGGCCATATAGATGTAGATGTCATAGATAAATGGTTAAATATGTTGGAAGGATGTTTTTCAATTCATGATTTTTCCAATCACGAAAATATTACTTTTTCACTCCTCAAAGACACCCCCCATGTCAAGGAATGATGAAAAACCTATTGTGAGTAGAGGATCGAGAGGTGACCCTCACTGTTTTCATGCACAACCACTTGGAATTATTTCCAAGACACCATTAAAGAACAATATTACCCTGTCAGGAGCTATGAAGATAAGTACATAAAGTGGACCACACAATGGTAGGGAAGGGACCAAGACATGCCAGAGTTCATGACTTTTCATACCTGTCACACAAATTTGGGTATCAAGGATCCTAAGTGGAATATAATACTCAACTACCATGATTTTTTACTCAAAATAATCCAATACGAGATGGAGTTCCTGGACATCTCCTTGTTTGGTGTAACCTAACGATATGCCATCAAGGTCGAACATAAATTTAAATAGAAGAAGTGAGACATTGGATTTTTGAATCCAAAGCAAAGGAAATGCTCCCCCAAACTGTTGAACAAAGGATAAAGTCAAGGTGAGGTGACCCAGGAAAACCCTCTGAAGCCGTAAGAAGAGAAAAACACCACAAAGACAAAGGAGGGCACATGAAAGTGGTGTGAGTTCCATAAGAGCCCCACTCACAACATAAGTGAGTGTCGAGGTAAGTAGTCATTGGTAGCCGAGCTGAAGGATTCAGAGTCATATGCGTGTTCTAACTCTGATTCGAAGCCTAACAAGCAGAATGAAAAATGGAAGCATATTATTGATGCAAAATCGAGCGCCATGGTTTCCACCACCAAGATCCAGAAGGTTGAGCCCGAAGATCCAAAGGAAGGGGAGTGTCTCTTCCACTTGCAGATGTGGGTGAAGGGGTCTTTGTTGTAGATCATTATCGATAGCAGGAGCTAAAATAACATTATATCAGTAGAGTTTGTTAAGTTGTTGTGCCTACTAACCACACCACACCCGGATCCATACACCATCGGGTGGCTCCACCAATGATGATATCTTCTCATCAGCCAACAATGTCATCTTCCCTACAACATCAAACCCTTCACGGATGAGGTGTTTTGTGAAGTTGCTCCTCTTGAAGTTTGTGATGTATTATTAGGCCAACCATATTTGTGGAAGTATCATGAGGTGTATGAGTCAAGGCCTCACACTATTATTATTACTTTGGAAAGTAAGTTATATAGAATATCGAAGATAGCCCCACCTACCAACATCTCTTTGATCTTTGCTAAGAAATGGAGTAGGATCATCTCTGAGATCGGGAATTTTTTTTCTTTTTTATTCATTCTCAAATTATGGGTAAGGTCGTGGCCATATCCATGGCCCCCTTGAAGGGTTACACCATGCAACAAAAGAAGGTAGATAAGGTCCTAGAAGAATACAGGAACATATTCTCCTCACCCAAAGGGGTACATTCGCATTGTTAGGTCAAGTATTCGATCAATATGACTTCCAGATGACCTCTAACTAATGGGGCAATATATTTCCGCTCTATTATGGAAAGTGAAGAAAACAAGCGATAGATCCAGGAGTTGCTGAAAAAAGGGAAAATATGACCAATTTTCTCACCTTGTGGGAACCTGATTGTACTTTTACAAAATAAGGATGAGACTTAGAGACTCTGCATTGTTTATTGGGTACTGAAAAAAATCATTGTTAGGAACATGCATCCAATCCCACGAATTGATGACCTTCTTGACTAACTCAAATGGGCCAAGTATTTCAACAAAATCAATTTAAAGTCTGGTTATCACCAGATTCCAATAGAACCCACGAATGTATGGAAGATTGCCTTCAAATCTAAGGAGGTCCCTTTTGAGTGGTTGGTCATGTCTTTCAGGTTAACAAATTCCCATGTAGCTTTTATGAGGCTAGTGGATGACATCTTATGACCCTTTACAAACTCATCCATGGTTGTATATCTGGATGGAATCCTCATCTTAAACAAGAGTTTGGAATGTTGAATTCTATGATCTTGGGTCTAGGTTAGAGTGTTAAAATCATTGACGCTACCAAACCAAGAATATCAACTAGAACTACTTTGCACAACAAAATATAAACAACGGTAAATAACACATTGTAAGTTAAACATACCGTTAATAGAATGTTTAAAATAAAATAAAAAATTAATAACAACCTACATGTAGTTTCTACTTCTCCATTCAATTCTTTTAAACCTTGGTAAGTTTACTATCTTGCATATTGAAAAATTGAACTTATAACTCATCAAAACATGCTAATTTAATAAAAAAATCATTTTATTAGACTTTGGTGAGGACTCTAGCAATGGATTTTCTAGTTGACCATTGTTAGTTTAGCAAGGACCATGACAACTTCTAATATTTAAATTGATAAATGGCTAATATTTATTTATTTTTATTTTTTTAATTTTAAAAAATAATTTTTTAGAATTTGATTGGCTTAAAAGTTTGTGTCTTATTTAAGGGTTCTTATTAGGTGTCACATGTCACCTATGAAATTTGGTCACTGTGAGAACTGGCCAATTTTCATGGGGATCATGCTTGACATCTTGTAATCAAAATAAAACTAAAACTAAAACTATATTTAAGTAAATTTTAATCATATATGGATCCATCTTTGCAATCATGAATATTTAAAAATCCACACATCCTGGATGGATGAAACTAGATCCATGGTCTTGGTCTTCATCTCTATCGATCCATAGTACGAATCTAAGCATGTGATTAAATGTTTCGAAGTCGAACATGTTAGAAACCACCTAATTACCAATCAATGACGTGAACTGTTAATAGGTGCGATAGAAACCACCAATAATGAAAATGTTTCTCAAGGTACTATAGTAAAATCTATGAAGTGTGATTGAATTTTCTTAAGTCGAACACTCATGGAATCATTCAATCAAAGGTCAATGATGACAACAAGTCATAGAAAGTGATAAACCTACCATTAAGGCATGCATGCTCCAAGGTACTAAAGGAGTTTTCTATATCATCTTCCTAGATAATGATCTAAAGTCGATAGGAAGTGATTTGTTGTTTCTAGGTCCCTATATTACTAGTATAGTCCCTTATTGTTGTTAGTGTAACCCCCTTATTGTTATTGTTGTACCCCTGTAACCCCTATATTGTTATTATTGTGCCCTTACATTATTATTGTTAGATTGGCTAGGATTACATTGTGGCCCCATGGACTCCTATATATAGAAAGGAGGTTTTTTCATTTGTATCATCCAAGAATTTTTCATCTATTTAATGTATTGGAGGTTTCCCCCTCAAAGTGGCTTATTTCTAAGGCATTGACCTCTATTTTATTCTACTTTTGGAGCTGGTTTCATAACATTTGGAATCAGAGCTTTGGATTCTAGGGTTTCGCTGCTCCAAATAGGTCATCATGGAATTTTCGCTATAATTTTTTTCTATGAAGGTTCAGAAGCTGCAATTTTTACAGAGCGAAGCCAAAATCCCGAGGAACGTCATGTAAAAATTTCAGATCTTGGTTCGAAATATTTGCGGAGATATGATCTGTGGAAGTTAGGATTTTTTTAGGCTCCCAAATTTCACCTAAACAAGTCATCATGGAATTTTAGCTATAACTTCTGTTATATGAAGGTTTAGAAGCTGAAATTTTTACACAAAGAATATAAAATCTGAGGAATAGCATGTAAAAATTTCAGATCTTGTTCCGCAATATTTTCAGAGATATGATCTATGGAAGTTAGGATCTTTTCAGGCTCCCAAATTTCATCTCAAAGAGGTGACTGTGGGAAAATCGTCATAACTTTGTCTCTGAGCATCAGATTGGAATTATTTAAAAAGTGGCCTCAAGTAAACAGACTGTAGTTTCCTGTATATCAATTTAAGAGCCGAAGGAGGAAACAGTTACACGTAGCATGCCGTATAATTTCGCTCTACTGAACCAGTCCATAATTAAGTCAGAACTATGGAATTTGAAAGAAGCTTCATAGGGCTACTACAGGGTTTGAATTTCAGATATTGAGGATTCTAAATCATAGAGATATTTCAGTTTCAATACCGAGCTCCTCAAAAGCAAGAAAAAGGTGTGTATTTTTTTCCGAATTGCATAAGTCTTGTTTGAAGAATCAATTTGAATTGATTCCAAGGGCATATTGTAGAATAGATATCAGTATTGGGTTCTAAATTTCCCCTTGAAAATAATTCAACACCCATTAAGCCTTCATAGGGCTCTACTATGGCTCATGAAGATGAAGAAATGCAACATGACATATCAAAATTACAAGAGCAAGTGCACCAAATTTCGCTCTCACAAAGAGCAACAAAAAATGAAATGGATGTTTTGAAGAAAAGCGTGGAAGCTAAGAAACCAAATGAAATTAATAATACAACCAAACTAAAAAAAATAAGATAATAAATCAATAATTCAATCTAGAGTAAAAAGTTATAAATAAAAATATATTAACTAAGAATCAAAATAAAGTAATGAAGTTAAATTAAACTAAATTATTATAAAAATCGAAGTAACAATACTAAAATAAAAATTAAAAATATTCAAAATAAAACTACAGTATAACTAAACCACATTTAAAACTAATCTAGAACAATTAAAATTCTAAAATATAATCATATTAACAAAAACTGAATAAAATTAATAATACAACATAACTATAAAAAAATTCAATAATTCAAACTAAACTACACACTAAAAAGTAATATTATAAAGTATATTAACTAAGAATCAAAATAAAGTCATAAAATTAAACAAAACTATGTTATTATAAAAATTGAAGTAATAAAACTAAACTAAAAATTAACAATAATTAAATTAAAACTAAACTGCATTTAAAACTAAAAGTAAAGCTAAAAGTATACTAAAACAAATTATAATCCTATTAATTAAAACTGAATCAAATTAATAATACAACCAAATTAAAAGATAAGTAAAAAATCAATAATTCAAACTAAACTATAAACTAAAAAATACTAATATAAATTATTAAAGTAAAAAAACCAATAATTCTAACTAAACGACAAACTAAAAAATAATAATATAAAAATATATGATTATGAACTAAAATAAAGTTATGAAATAAAACTAAACTAAATTATTATAAGAATTGAAATAATACAACTAAACTAAAAATAAAAGTAATTAAAATAAAGCTAAAGTAATAACTAAATCACATTTACAACTAAACTAAAACAACTAAAAATCTAAATTATAATTATATTAATTTAAATTCAATGAAATTAATAATACAACCAAAACTAAAAATAAAAATAAAAAATCAATAATTCAAACACTACAAACTAAGAAGTAATAATATAAAAGTATATTACCTAAAAATAAAAAATAAAATCAATTAAATTATTATAAAAATTGAAATAACAAAACAAAACTAAAAACTAAAATCATTTAAAATAAACCAGTAAACCAAAGTAATAACTAAACCACATTTAAAACTAAAATAAGATTATATATAAGTAAATTATAATCATATTAACTAAAATCCAATGAAATTAATAATACAACCAAACTAAAAAAAATAAGTTAAAAAAAAAAAATTCAAACTACAATCCAAACTAAAAAGTAATAATATAAAAATATATTAACTAAGAATCAAAAGAAAGTTATGAAGTTAAACCAAACTAAATTACTGGTTCCTCCTAAGGCAAGATTCTAGCAATTGATTTTCTTTTGACTACTCATTGGTTAAGCTTTGGCCAATATATTCCATAATGTTTACCTTTATATATATATATATATATATATATATATATATATATCAAATAAATTTGTAATCCTCCAATCGGTTCATATTTTGAAGGTTTTATTTCCAAATTCATGACACATTCATTGGAGCATAACTCCCTCTTGTTATTTTCGCCTAATTGTACCATATCATCATATCTAGTGCACCACGACTGCTTGTCAGCCTTAATCTCAATGTCAAGTGCGTTAACTACAAGCAGTTGCTACATGCGACAGTTCTAAACGTTATTCAATATGGGTCATTAGAATGAAGGCTATGAAAATATTTACAATTTGACAGGAAGCGCCTACTATAGACCCTGTAAACTACTTCCCTCTATGCTTCTCTTCAAATTTCAAAGCTCCTTATCCGAATCTCATACCAATATTTCTTTTTTTCACAATTTTGAATGCTGCAGATTGTTCGCAATTTGGGTTTAGCATGGGTAGTAATGGAAGAGGAATGAAAATTATTCAGTTTTAGACAACAACTCCCCTGTCTCAGATAGACATATCCAAAAGTACACATAATTATATACACTATTACTGTTCTTAATATCTCTGCCTCCACACCTCAAGAAAAATTTGAAAAGCATTAATGCACTTACTCCTAATATATCTGCAGCTTCATGTATAATTTGGGTTCTATTGTTTGTATCTACAGGTTTTATGGAATATATTCATTACTTTGAGAGCCACGATAATTTCACTACCCATCCATTTTTTTGTATTCTTGTTGAAATAAACCGTTGTTGGTTTGGATTAGGTAATGGAAAAGAAAAATACCCATACTCCCATCAGGGGCCTCAAGTTTTTTCTTGTTCCTCTTCTAATTTGCATTCGACGATAGTAATGCCTCAAGATATTTGTCATGCGCACCATCTTATTTGATATGAACAAAACAATACTTTTCAAAGTTGCATTTATGAAGGGGTTGATGATCCATGTGGATATTGGTGGCCACCCACCTATTCCACTTGGACCCCCAACACTGTTTCTTTCAATTTCTATAATTGTAGCACAATTTACTATTTTGGCAGTTTTTCGAGTTGTGAACTTTCGAAGGACATAACCGATGTATTTTTTGCAAAATGGGAAAACTCATTAGTTACAATATGGATTTGGATTCTAAATTTGTAGTCCTAGGAATATTTATAATGAGGTATTGTACACGTCAAACAAAGATCATATGCCAAAGTTACAACCCCGGGAAGTTGGCATAGCAATTAACCCAAACAGGTTAGGTTTTTGGATGTTTGGGTTTTCCCTTGTTTTTGAATAATAAAAAGGCCAGTGAGCTTTATTATAACATAGTTCAAAGCCATGTGGCCGCCACATCTCTTCTCAAAGATAAGTTACCATCACCTAAGCTAGTTTATTTCCATTATGTATGTAAACAGTTTTAGTATGTTGGTATCAATTAATTGAAGTTTAGTTTTCATTGTAGCTCCGTGTTTATATTTAAATATGTATTTCATTTCATTATTGCATAAATATATACCAGTGGTATCAAAGTGGCTTTCTCTTTCTTTATTTTTTTTTTCATGTCCCCAACGAGGTCAGGGTAAAAGGAGTTAGGACTCGAACTCGTTGAACCTTTGAAAAACCATCCTTGTCGACCACGACGACCTCCCATGGGAGAAGAAAAGAAAGACGAGGGAGCAAGAGATCCTTTCAAAATATTGCTGGAATAATCCTTTGAGAGACAAAGGAACACAATGATGGACAAGTTTTCTGAGATCCTTTGGAAAATGCACAGGCAACCCATCTTCATCCAGCAACTAGCCCAGAGGCACCGGTCTCTTTAAGGTACAAGTCAACTTTGATATTCCCAAATTTGAAGGCCATATAGATGTACATGCCATATATAAATGGTTAAATATGTTGGAAGGATATTTTCAGTTCATGATTTTTCCAATCAGGAAAATATTACTTTTCCACTCCTTAAATACACCCCCCATGTCAAGGAATGATGGAAAACCTACTGTGAGGATAGAGCTGAGAGGGGACCCTCACTGTTTTCAGCGGCACCCACTTCGAATTATTTCTGTGATGCCATCAAAGAAAAATGTTACCCTATTAGGAGCTATGAAGATAAGTACATAAAGTGGACCACACTATGGTAATATAGAGACCAAGACATGCCAGAGTTCACAAATATTTTTCATACCCGTCACACAAAGTTGGGTATCAAGGATCCTAAGTGGCATATGGTACACAAGTACCAGGATTGTGTACACAAATAAATCAAGGATGATATGGAGTTCCTGGACATCTCCTCGCTTGGCGTAGCCTATCAATATATCAACAAGATTGTGCAAAAATTTAAACAGAAGAAGCGAGACTTTAAATTTGGGAATTCAAAGAAATGGAAAGGCTCCCCCAAACAATTTAAAAAAGGACAAAGCCAAGGTAGGGTGACCAAGAAAACCCTTTGAATCCAAAAGAAGAGAAAAACAGCACAAAGACAAAGGAGGACACACGAGAGTGGTGTGAGTTCCATAACATCCCCAATAAAAATGCAAGTGAGTGTTGAGGCAAGTAGTCACTAGTGGCCAAGTTGAAGGCTTTAGAGTCATATGCATGTTCTGACTCTGAGTCAGAACCTGAGAAGGAGAATGAAAAAGGGAAGCAGATTATTGATGCAAAACAGAGCACCATGGTTGCAACTACCAAGATCCAGAATATTGAGCCCGAAGATTCAGAGGAATGGGAACATCTCTTCCACTTGCAGATGTGGGTGAAGGGGTCTTTGTTGTATATCATTATTGATAGCAGGAGCCAAAATAAAATCATATCAGTAGAGGTGGTTAAGCTATTGGGACTACCAACCACACCACACCCGAAGCCATACAATATCGGGTGGCTCCACTAAGGATGATATCTTTGCATCAACCAACAATATCGTCTTCCCTACAACATCAAATCCTTCACGAATGAGGTATTGTGTGAAGTTACACCTCTTGAATTTTCTGATCTATTATTAGGCCAACCATACTTGTGGAAGTTTCATGATGTGCATGAGTCGAGGCCTCACACTATTATTATTACTTTGGGTAGTAAGTTAAAGAGAATACTAGAGATAGCCCCTCCTACAACAATCTCTTTGATCTCTGCTAAGAAAAGTTGTAGGATCATCTCCCAGATCGGGATTTTTTTTTTATTTTTTATTCTTTCTCAAAGAATGGGTAAGATCGTGGCCATATCCATGGCCCCCTTGAAGGGTTACACCACATAAAAATGTAGGTAGATAAGGTCCTGGAAGAATACATGGACATATTCTCCTCACCCACATGGGTACCTTCGCACTGTCAGGTCAAGAATTCGATCAATATGACTTCTATAGGACCTCTACCTAATGGGCTGATATATTTTTGCTGCATTATGGAAAGTGAAGAAATCAAGCGGTACATCCAAGAGTTTTTGCAAAAATGAAACATCCGACCAAGTTCATCACCTTGTGGGAATCCAATTGTACTTGTACAAAAGAAGGATGACACCTAGAGACTCTGCATTGATTATCAGGCACTGAAAAAAATCACTGTGGGCAACAGGAATCCAATCCCATGAATAGATGACCTTCTTAACTAACTCAAATGGGCTAAGTATTTCATCAAAATAAATTTAAAGTCTGGTTATCACCAGATTCCAAAAGAACCTATGAATGTATGGAAGACTACCTTCAAATCTAAGGAGGGCCTTTTTGAGTGGATTTTCATGCCTTTTGGGTTAATAAATTCCCCTGCAGCTTTTATGAGGCTAATATATGACATATTGCAGCCCTTTAAAAACTCGTTCGTGGTTGTACATTTGGACGACATCCTCATCTTTGACAAGAGTTGGGAATGTTGAATTTCCATGACCTTGGGTCTATATTAGAGCCTTAAAATCACTTACACTACCAAACCAAAAATCTCAACCAGAACTACTTTGCATAGTAGAATATAAACAACAGTAAATCACACATGCACAGAACAATACCACATTTTGGGTTAAAATACGACGAAAAAATCCTACAAACAGATAAAATCATAACCACTATCAGACATTTAATGTATTTTTTTTAAAAGCCCAACAATCATTGAAGATGCGACATTAATTACATAGAGATGAATACTCGACGATTGACATTAATGGAATTTTACAGTGGTGCAACATTTATCTGACAGACTAACATTGAATATCCGACAGGAAATTTATTTATATATATGTAGGGTTGAATACCTATTTACAAGCTCCACATTCTTATTATACATCCCATGATTTTGAAATGTTATATGCCTATTTTGAGGTTAATTTTGATTGATAATCATCACTAAAATCTATTTGGTGAGGAAAAATGGCAGATAACATTCCTCATGGACTAGGCCAAGGAAATGTGGGATCGACATCAGGGGCTTCAGAGGATAGAAACTGTTATCTCCCTTGTAAAAAGTGCAAGGGCTTGAAAGTAAGGATACTTTTAATAAAAACAGCTAAAACACATTAGAGAACTTATGGAGATGCTAAAGGCAGAGATGAATATCATCCATTAGACCATAGGAGACTTGTTCATTATTTTTTTTATGCATGGAATAAGAGACTTGGTATTTACTTAGTTCAAATATATAGTCAATTGCACAACTCATAATATTCCTAAATATTCATTTTATGTTTTATGCATTGAGAAAAAATATCATGATTAGTTCTAGGTAGTCAATTTTCAATTAATATTTATGTTTGTTCATGAATATTTATGCTAGGTAGTTTTTGAATTCATTGAGAATCTCTCTCTCTCTCTCTCTCTCTCTCTCTTTCCAAAAATAAGCTCCTCTCCTCATTAGTGCACTATGTCTCTCATTTTTTCAAGTTTATACTGCTAGGATTTCATTTTTCCCTCCCTTGTAGCACTAGTTTTTCCAATTTCCTTCATTCCTAGCACTAGATTTTTAAATTTTCCTTTTAATAACACTAGATTTTTCACTTTTTAAACTTTATAGTGCTATATTGTTTCTAATATACCTTGTTTAATAGTGCTAATATTCCTCCTTGTTTCCTTTTCCAATGCTACGAATTCCAAATGTGCCCTTTTGTAGTGCTAAGCGTCCTAATTTCTCTTTATTCTAGCGTTGAGTTTGTCAATTAGACTTCATTATAGCAATAGGATTTGGAATTAGGATATTTTCTAGTAACATTGATTTTGCAATTGTACCCATTTTCAGTGCTAGGAGTCTCCAAAACTCCTCATTCCAACATTGATTAGTTTCACATTTGTTCCTTTTTTTAGTGCTTGGTTTTGAAATTGTCCTCCTTTTGACCTTTTTCCATCTTTTCATTCATCCTTTTTCTCCTAAATTGGTTACAAAGGGACAATTTCCTTAAGACATTAAAAATGAATATTCAAATGCAAACATAGAATTAAAAAATCAAGAGAATAGACCCTGTTGTACCTCAATCTGGCACAGCTAAAATATTTAAAATTTTAAAAATAAATTTATTTTAGCACAGGATTAAAATTTCTAAATTTGAAGGAGCATATAATTTATTTGGACTCGCTCCCTAGATGGAAGGAAAATGAACAGAAAGGAAGGTTTTGAAAGAGAATAAAGTGATGAGGAAGATGTTGGTGACGATGTTGATCTAGAAGGTGAATATGAGGAAGGTTCTGATCTTGGTTTAGCATGGAAGATGCTTGAATATACAAGAGTGATTCTGGATAAACAAGAAGATTCATGTTGATCCATATTCTACTTAGTAGCATTATTATTGTACTTTAGGGTCATCAGTAGCAGTTAATCAAAGCTCTGAAGCACATGAATAGTTAAAGGTCGGTAATGTGGATGCTCTTCATGGGGAAGATAACCCAAAATTCCAGTGCGGAATCTATTGGATTCTTGATAAGTATTATGAGCATATTATTCTTGTTCATTACATAGAAGTTACAGAGGTAAAGATTCAAATAACATAATGTACATCGTGCTGTAGAGTAATTGAATTTATTGTCAAGGAGGGCATGATTTATATACCATATTGGATGATGGAAAATATGTTTTTAGAATATATCTTGTAGGTATGAAATAAATAGACGATCCAAATCATTCATGCCCAGATATAATAGAGTCACGGGGGAAAACATTACACGAAACTTATGCCAATGAGTGGTCTCGCAGGTGGATTCATCAAAACCACTTAGTCTAAGATCAACGGCTATTAATTATTGCGGCATCACTGTTCTCATTTCCATAAACCTCCAAGAGGGGATCCCATAGGCGGTTTCATCTTTCCGAAAACCATATGTGGTTTTCTATGCGATCCACACATCATTCGTTATGATCCAAATATCATTTCATATGATTTAAAACTCCCATATATTCTTAAATTATAATGTACAAAATCAGGATAAGAGGAGGGATTTTCGTTTTGTATTTTTAACACATAGATGATATATATATATATATATATATATATATATATATATATATATATATATATATTCCAAAACAATATCTCATGTATTTAAAATAAGGAGTTATTATTAGTGAATAGAGATAGTTAGGAAATTGTCCATGAGTTAGTTCCCTCACCAATTCTGGGATAGTTAGTCAATTAGGCTGATCGGGGAAATAAAAATGGAAAATCAAGGCATTCTAGAGGTTCCAATTTTTTGGCCTAAGAGGAAGAAATTTTGTACTTTGGATCTCTGTGTGTTTATGAATAAACCTTTCAAAGTGATTCCAGAATTTGTTGAATATGATTCTTCTTTCCATGTTGCATCATATTTTTTATGTCTTTCTTCTTTAGAATTGAGTAATGAAGTTGCTAGTCTTTAATTTTACTATTTTGTAATTTAAATCTAAAATCCTTAATGATGCGCTACTCTATTCTATTTTTCACCTCCTAATTCTTCTATTTTTCTTCTAAAGTTTGAAGCAAGAGATTCTGTATAGGCAGCCTATTGTCAAAGACTTTCCATTATCACTTCTTCATGTCTTATATTTTCCATTTTTATTCATCACTAGAAGGCCACTTGAAATATTTTCTCACACTGGAGATTGATAAGGATTAAATCTTTGGGGGTTTAAGAACACTGGGACATTAAAATCTTCTCTTCATGTTTATTGATAAATGTCTTAGCCGACACTGAACTCCTTCAGCGATATATTGTCTCCTGTAGAAATTTTCATACAAATTATGTATTGCCTGGATTCTCATGATCTAACAATTATATGACACTGTTAAATACAGAATCACTTCGACAAAAATCTTTGTGAAATTTAAAACACCATTGCCAATTGCAATATCAAGAAGAAATATCAATCACACATAACACAGATGTTTTTACTGGGAAAGCATAAAGCTAAAAACCCCACTATCATATATTATGTATATATCATGGATCATGAAACAATATCATACAAAACACTAATCCAAGAGCGCTCAGTACAATATATAATCATCTCACACAGTCATACAAAAATTGGCAAATTCATGTGCCAATTTACTGCCTCCAGATAGCTTGCCTCCACTGCGCAATCCCAACTGATAGCAATCACTGAATGAATGGAATCCTGCTTGCCTTGATTGCGTAATCCTCATGGGCACATCCAATTTGTGTGTGGTTGCATGAGTGCACCCACTAATGTCACAACTGATAGTCAAACCGTCCCTTTCACCTACATCTGAACTGGGTCTCCACTAGATCTGACATGCATGTAGTTAACAATAGTAGATATTCAGTTTCATGTGATACCAATGATTGTGAATTAATTAAATAATTAATTCACTGATCTCTCACTAGTGTATCTTCAGTTACAACTAGCACAACTGTGTTCAAATCACTTGACTGAGTTAAACTACTTTACAACTCACATAACTACACATCCAACTCTTTTACAACTTGAAATCAATCAGTTACAATTAATTCCACTTGCATGTCCCACCAACCAACCTTTGAACTCGAATTTCCTATAGCTAACTGATTTTCCACTTCGGTTAACTATTTCCAAGTGCTCATTGAGAATAGATTATTTTTTATTGTCCAACTATTATTAAGGGATAATAATAGTCGACATGCATCTATAAATAGACATGTGGTCTATAAATAGAACTCACAAATTCTATAAATAGACCATCATCTATAAATAGACATCATCTATAAATAGAATTTGCTCATGCATCAAAAATTAGACTTCCACCTAAAAATAGCCTGAGGCTCCATCTTAGTGTAGGTGCACAATTTTCACTAGGATCTTCTTGTTGAATCTCAACACTCCCTCTCAACAAGAAAGGGATTACCCTTCACCCTGATCATGTTTCTATGGTATTTGAATTTGCTCCTAGTGAGTGCCTTCATTGGAATATCTGCATCCTGATCTTCCATAGGAATGTACTGAAGCAACATGATCTTTCACTGCACACAATATCTGATATGATGATACCAGATATCTATATGCTGATCGAAAAATGGAACTATTTGTAATGATATGCAAAGTATCCATTGCCATATAATTTAGTGTGCAAAGTGTTCTCCGTGACTTGCAGGTTAAACAAAATAGTTTTGGTAATGTTTCTAAGTTTTATGTGTGAGGATTTGTTAATTAAATTTACTGTTTAACATATCACAGCAAAAATACATAGCAAGTAAAATTCACCATAACATAACACAGAAAATTGTTGAGGCAGTTCACCCTTCCTGGGCTACATATGCCGGTCCAAGGCTCCCCAATGGCATGTCCTTGCTCTATTAATTTTCTCAAAATGGTTACAAAGTGAAAAATATGCCTAAACAGGAAAAAAAAACTGTAAATTTGACTTTAGAAGATAGAAAATAGCTAGAAATGGATTTTTTTTCACCTTAAACAGTGAAATACAACCCAATACAGTACCTTCTCCATAATGGCCTTCATGGCTCCTTCTTCTTCCCTAAATCAAAAGCTATTGTATATCACTTCTGTTCACTCTGAAACCTATTCCAAACTCTTTATAATGCTGAAGAAACCCAAAATTGACTAAAATTTCATCTTATTTGGTTGAAAATTGAGAAAGTTATGACCAAAACAAATTTTTTCCCAGTGTCACTAGAAAACCTCCTCCAAAACTAGAGGAACTCCGGTTAGCCTTACCATTCTGGCCAATCCCGCCAAAAATGGTGGCGCGCTCCAATTTGGGTGGAACTATCAACATTGGCAATTAATTTTGGGTAGTGGTCACGTGTCCTTCTTGCCCAAACCACAGCATTTTTCGTTACCCAAACCGTAGCATTTATCATACTTCGCGTTCGTTGGCCACATTTAACGACCTTCTTAATCATTTCTGCCATGGTTAAGTTTTTGGAACAAGGTTTTTGGCGGTGGTCCTATGACATCCAGGCTAGCCCTAAGGGGCTAGCCCATTATTTTTTTCCACCAAATAAAATTTGAAACCATAAATAAATATGCGGTCCATACACTGTTAAGAATCACCATTGAGCCTGATTGGTTGGGCACCCTGCTCGAATTTTCTAGGTCTCAGGTTCAAACCCGACTAACTCCAAAATAATTTTAATATGTCAAATTCTCCATAATCTGGGGACACATGGCGGCCTCTGGGCCTGCCATGTGGCAGCCTCCCATTGCTCCTCTTTGTGGAATATTCCAGGGAATATTTTGTTGGAAATATTGTCATTGATGGAAAAGGAAGTGGCAAAGGAATTGGAAAAGATAGGAGCAGCACCTAAACTATCCATAAGGCAAAAGAGACTGAGAGGTAGCAGAGGCAGTAGATGAAACAGAGGAATTGAGCAGACGCAGCAGATGAAACAGAGGAATTGAAGCAGAAGCAACAGAGGAGGTAGAGACAGAGCAGTAGAGTTGAATTAGGGGTTTAATACAGTTTGCAAAGGAGATAGCACCGATTAATGGAGTAGCAGAACACTTGGTGACGACGGAACGCGAAGTTGGATGGAACCAGGAGTAGAAGGGCGGAACCATGAAGGAGGAACAGTACAGGCGGTTTCCGGTTTTTATCGCACCGCTTTTGTGGGTTGAGCAATATTCAAGAGGTTGGCTCCGATTCCATAGAACGGGCGACACGCGTCCCTATACGACTCCACAAAATCTCTTGTCACTGCGTGCCATTGCGCTTTATTGTTCAACCCAAGATGCCCAACGATATTGTTGTGCACCGTTGATCTGGAGGGAAGCCATCGAACGGTGGTCATTTGATAAAGATGCGCGAAGGTTAACCAAAGTACGACGGGCCATCGCACGTTATTGTTCAAGCATCTTCGCCGAGCGATATGCCTCTGATCAAGTGAGGCGGCGCGACACGATTACAACCATCGATTGGAAATGACCGTTAACGTTGGGGCCCATATGCATATGTTGAGGTTTGCGGGTTTTTACCCAAAGTATTATGTCATGTTTTAGGGGTGTGGGACTCGATTTCCCTTCGCATTATTGGTTCAATATACGTTATTCCGAGATCTTAACCCGCAAGTCGAAGATTAAATTTTATTGAAGGGCCCGAAAGGATATATGGATATATATATTATTGCTGAGTCAGCGGCATGATAATGTTTATTAACCTTTGTTATAGTATTATTTGGCGAAGATAAAGATTACCTTTGGGACGTTGCGTGCATGGAAGAACGAAGATTGGGATTCCAATTTGAATTGGTTCGATACCATTAGCGGTTTGGTGGTTTTGACTCATGGTTTTACTAAAGGAAAAACTATATAAGGAGAAGAGAAATAGAGTATGTGGTGTGCATGCTTAAGGGTGGTGAATGAGAAAATTCCTCTGAGGAATACCTGCATGGACGAACTCTGTTCTTAATTGATAAATCTAAATCTATGATGCACCTATGGATATGATCTAGAAATGATGAAACTCTACGATGATCGTAAAAAGAAATGATGAAGACCTGACAGAAGTCTGATGAAGAAATTGAAGAAATCTGATGGATCTGAGGGTTGAAGCCTTCAGTATGAAAGTGGAAGTATCCTGTCAGTAGAAGCTGGTGTTAAAATCAGGGGGTCGGAGCTCCCTTCCAGTAGTGGCTGGAGAACGAGAGAAGGTTGTAGCCTTTCTGCAGGTGGGTACCTGCGTGCTGGTATAAGTCTGCGCGAGCATAAAATTGTAAAAAGTTTTATTTATAACAAATATTGAACACTGAGATAGCAGAAACGGTGGTTTTCTCCTGAATTGGGTTTCCACCTTAAATTCTGGTGTTCATATGTGTATGGTTTGTTCTGTTATTTCTGTTCATACTTACTGCTTACTAAACATCTAATGAATGAATGATGTAAATAAATAAATAACAAGATCTCTGACATACAAATTGGATTCAGTAAAGTAGCATTTGGTTTTAAGGGAAAGAAAAAGTAAAAAGCCAAAAATACTGATTAACCCCCTCCTCAGTATTTTTCCCAACAATTGGAATCAGAGCAGGTCCTTCTGAAAAATCTTAGCCTTTAGAAGGAATATCAAGCAAGATGAGCAATCAAGATGGAAAAACATCTATCAAGCCTCCGCTCTTTAACAGAAACAATTTAATCTTCTGGAAACCAAGGATGAGATCCTATCTTCAGTCTCTGGGAGCAAATGTATGGGCAATTGTTGAACAAGGATATAAATATCCAGCTGCAGTACCAACAGAACTGACGAAAAGAAATAATTATGAAACAAATGCAAAGGCGGTCAATGCTCTATTAGGAAGTCTAACTGAATCAGAATTTGTCAAATTCATGCAGCTGAATACAACAAAGGAAATATGGGACAAAATCATTCTGAGCTATGAAGGTGATGCAAAGGTAAAAAGTGCTAAACTCCAAACTCTCAGAATTCAATATGAGAATCTAAAAATGGATAATGAGGAGAGCATTGCCAATTTATTTTTACATCTTGATGATATTGTAAATCGTATGAAAAATCTGGGAGAAACAATAACCGAATCTACTTTGGTTGAGAAAGTTTTAAGATCACTAACGAAAAAATTTGAGTCAAAAGTTTCTACTCTTGAAGAAAAGCAGGATCTTCAAACTCTTACTATGGTGCAACTTCATGGCATACTAACTGCATATGAAATGAGAAGAGGAGGACCATCTGAAGTCAAAGAAGTAGTCTTTATAGCTTCTACAAAATGGAAGGAAGTACAAAAACCAGAAGGATCAGGATATATCTCAGAAGAAGATGAGGTAAATTTTGTAAAGAAACTTCAACTTGGCACTGGACGGTTCAGAGGTAAGCTTCCTTTCAAATGTTTTGATTGTGGAAGAGTTGGTCATTATGCTGCTAAGTGTCCTCATAAAGAAACACATAAACAAGGGAAGGAAGTAGCTAGAAGGAATAAGAATCGGTTTAGCACTAGAAAAAGCTACTATACTCATGAAGACAGTGATGGGTTATCTGATAGTGAGGAAGAATGTGAACAAGATCTTAGACTTCTCATGGCATTTGAAAAAGAATCTAGAGAAGAAAAGGATACCTTTGTGGATGCACTAGAGGACAATGATTTTCTTGATGAAAACAATCAACTCAAAATATTCTTAGAAGAAAGTAAAATAACCATAGAGACTCTGAAAAATCAGCTTAAACAAAAGGAGAAACACAATGAGAAATTAGAGTGTGAAGTAGTAAGTCTAAGAAAAGAAATTGAGAAAGTAAAGACTCTGAATCTTAGATTTGCTAAAGCATCTGAAACCTTAGATGAGATTATCAAGGTACAACGTTCTCCTCTTATAAAGACAGGTCTTTGATATATCGGAGAATCTTCTCAGGCTTCAGCACCAAATTATCTAAAAGCAGCTACAGCTGGTATACAACATGCTGCCACTCAGCAAGGGAATAAAGAATCTTTACAGGTAAAGCATGATCATCTCAATTCAAGGAACACTAACAGGAATATCTTTCAAAGAAACACCAATCAATAGGTAAATTCAAGCAGAAGATTTCATGATCGCAGAAATTTCTTCTTCAATGGTCAATGTTTCTCATGTCACAATTTTGGTCATAAAGCTCTTCAATGTGTTGCATATAAAACCATCATGACAAGAGAAGCAAGAAAGAAAAGGATTGATATTGAAACAAAGAAGAATGCCTATAACAACTTTTCTCCTCTTCAAAATGAAGTTGAATGTGCTTATTGCAATAACTTTGGCCATGAAGAATCTGAATGCAGGAGCAAAGTTCAGCCAAAAGAACATGTTCCTTCAAGCTCCAAAGTATGGAAAAAGAAGGAATTACAGGTTGAAAATTGTGGCATAGCGTTATTTGTAGAAGATGAAGAAAACCAATGGTACATTGATAGTGGATGCTCAAGACACATGACAGGTGATAAAAACAAACTTCTTGCATATAGTTCTCTAGAAAAGGAAAAGAATGTTACATTTGGAAATGATACTCCTGCGGTCATTAAGGGAAAAGGGTCTGTTTTTCTAAAAGAAAAGGTGAAAGCTAATGATGTCATGTATGTGGATGGATTAAAGCATAACCTGTTAAGTGTAAGTCAAATGTGTGATCAAGGAACTGAAGTTGTCTTTCGTTCAAAAGAATGTGTGGTACGTGATCTTGATACAGGTAAAACAATTATAAAAGGAAAAAGAACTCCAAGCAACCTGTATGTATTGAAGAACTGCAAAGAACAATGTTACTTGAGTAAATCTTCAGAAAAATGGCTATGGCATAGAAGGTTGGGGCATCTGAGCTTCTCTCAAATCAACAAATCAAGCAGACTTAAAGTTGTTCGTGATATTCCCAATATTACTCTACCTGAAAATATCATATGCAAATCTTTCCAATTCGGTAAGCAAACCAGAGTACAATTTAATGCCAAGGAAGGATCAACAAGTAAGCCTCCTGAACTCATTCATACTGACATATGTGGACCTATGAGGAAAAATTCACCACGTGGTGAACAATACTATATCTTAGTTATTGATGATTTCTCTAGAATGTGTTGGATTGGGCTGCTTAAACACAAAGATGAAGCATTTGAGAAATTTCAGATCTTCAAAGCACTAGTTGAGAATGAATTAGATCTAAAAATCAAGTGTCTCAGATCTGATCAAGGAGGAGAATATACATCAGATGAATTCCTCTAATTTTGTGAACAACATGGCATAAAAAGACAGTTTTATGTAGCTAGCACTCCACAAAAAAATGGTATTGTAGAAAGAATGAATAGAAAAGTTCAAAAAATGGCCAGAGCTATGCTTGATGATTCCGGAACACCTGACACATTTTGGGGAGAAGCAGCACATACAGCAGTAAACATTCTCAACAAGGCACATGTTCATGTAAATAGTGATAAAACTCCATATGAACTTTAGTATGGTAATCCTCCCACTGTAAAGCATTTTAGAATTTTTGGAAGCAAATGCTTTATCAAAAATAATGATGAAAAACTTGGCAAGTTTGAACCTAGAGCAGATGAAGGAATACTCCTTGGTTACTCCTCTAGGAGTAGAGCATATAAATGTTACAATAAAAGACTTCGGAAGATTGTTGAATGTATTGATGTTGTTATTGATGAGTCTCCTGCAGCTCCAAAAGAAGAAAAACAAACAACAGATGAAGATGATGATGACATATATCCTTCTACATCAAATAGGAATTATATAGACAGTGAACCCAATGAAGAACCCGAAGATGATTTATCTGAAAAAGCTCCATCCAGATATGTTCAAAAGAATCATCCAGAATCTCAAATCTTGGGAGAAAAGGGATCAGGTGTATAAACAAGAAGGACTCTTGTGGGATCTTCTAGCAATCTGGAATTTATGTCCACTATTGAACCTCACAATCTCAGTCAAGCTAGCAAAGATGAATGTTGGATTCAAGCCATGAATGAAGAGCTTGATCAAATTGAAAAGAATCACACTTGGGAATTAGTACCAAGACCTCCTGAAAAAAATGTCATTGGAACTAAATGGATATTCAAAAACAAGTTAAATGAGAATGGGGATGCTATAAGAAATAAAGCTAGACTTGTTTGCAAGGGGTATGCTCAACAAGAAGGTATAGACTTTGAAGAAACTTTTGCTCCTGTAGCCAAACTTGAAGCCATAAGAATGTTTCTTGCTTTTTCAAGCTTCCAACAAATCAAAGTTTATCAAATGGATGTTAAATCTGCTTTTCTCAATGGTGATCTAGAAGAAGAAGTTTATATAGAAAAACGAGAAGGATTCATTTTGGGAAATGATGAAAAACTTGTTTGTAGACTTAAAAAGGCTCTATATGGTCTCAAACAAGCTCCAAGGGCATGGTACTATCATCTTGACAAGTATCTTCATCAACAAGGATTTTCAAAGGGGTCTGCTGATAGCAACTTATACATAAAAACTGAAAATGACAAACTATTGATTGTGGTTGTATATGTTGGTGATATCATTTTTGGAAGTAATGAAGAGTCTATGAGTCAGAAATTTGCTTCTGATATGCAGCAAGAATTTGAAATGTCTTTACTTGGGGAACTAACATTCTTTCTTGGCTTGCAAGTGCAACAAGCAACATATGGCATATTCTTATCACAAGCAAAATATCTTAAGCAAATCTTGAAGAAGTATGGCATGGAAGATTGCAAACCTGTAAGTACACCAATGATAACCGGATGTAATCTCATTTCTAATGATGATTCCCCCATGGTGAATCAACCAGAATACAGATCTATGATAGGAAGTCTAGTTTATCTCATTGGGACAAGACCAGACATTATGCATGCAGTTGGGATTGTTGGACGATTCCAAGCTAATCCAAAAGAGTCTCACCTTCAGGCTGTGAAAAGAATATTCAAATATATACAAGGAACTAAAGACTTTGGACTATGGTATCCAAAGAATGCTGATCTTACTCTTCATGCATACAATGATGCAGATTGGGCTGGAAATGTTGATGATCGGAAAAGCACTAGTGGTGGTGCATTCTATATGGGGCCCTGGTTAGTATCTTGGTTTAGCAAGAAGCAAAGCTCTATTGCCTTATCTACAGTAGAAGCAGAATATGTGGCTGCCGCATCATGTTGCACTCAACTTCTCTAGATGATGCAAACCTTACAAGACTTTCAAATCAAATGTTCACCTCCTATCTCCATTATGTGTGACAATACAAGTGCCATCAGTATCTCAAAGAATCCTGTTATGCATTCCAAGACCAAGCACATTCCCATCAAATATCACTTCTTATGTGAACAAGTGCTTGAACAAAAGGTGAAATTGGAGTATGTTCCCTCCAAAGAACAAGTTGCTGATATATTTACCAAACCTCTACCCAGGAAAGCGTTCGAATATCTCAGACAGAGGCTTGGATTAGTCTCTGTCATGCAGAAGATCAAATCTACTTAAATACAGAAGATTAAATTGGTTGTGAGGTGTTGTTGGGCATATTTGATTGCACAGGCTAAGGGGGAGCATTGGTCATATAAAAAGGATGCATATTATGTTTGAAGATGCAGCATGATCTCAGGGGGAGCATGGTATTGTCGGTTCAAAGGATCTTGATCAACTCTTTGCCATTGATGTCAAAGGGGGAGGAAAAGCAACAAAGGGCTTCTATAAGCCAATCAGAGGAAGAGTATTGCCATCAATGCCAAAGGGGGAGATTGTTGGAAATATTGTCATTGATGGCAAAGGAAGTGGCAAAGGAATTGGCAAAGACAGGAGCAACACCTAAAATATCCATAAGGCAAAAGAGACCGAGAGGTAGCAGAGGCAGCAGATGAAACAAAGGAATTGAGTAGAGGCAGCATATGAAACAAAGGAATTGAAGCAGAAGCAATAGAGGAGTTAGAGACAGAGCAGTAGAGTTGAATTAGGGGTTTAATACAGTTTGCAAAGGAGATGGCGCCGATTAATGGAGTAGCAGAACACTTGGTGATGACGGAACGTGAAGTTAGACGGAACCAGGAGTAGAAGGGCGGAACCATGAAGGAGGAACAGTACAGGTGGTTTCCGGTTTTTATCGCACCGCTTTTGTGGGTTGAGCGGTATTTAAGAGGTTGGCTCCGATTCCATAGAATGGGTGACATGCATCCCTATACGACTCCACAAAACCACTTGTCACTGCGTGCCATCGCGCGTTATTATTAGACCCAGGATGCCCAGCGACATTGTTGTGCGCCGTTGATCTGGAGGGAAGCCATCGAACGGTGGTCGTTTGATAAAGATGCATGAAGGTTAACCAAAGTACGATGGGCCATCGCACGTTATTGTTCAATCATCTTCGCCGAGCGATATCCGTCCGATCAAGTGAGGCGGCGTGACACGATTACAACCGTCGATTGGAAATGACCGTTAACGTTGGGGCCCATACGCATATGTTGAGGTTTGCGGGTTTTTACCCAAAGTATTATGTCGTGTTTTAAGGGTGTGGGACCCGATTTCCCTTCGCATTATTGGTTCAATATACGTTATGCCGAGATCTTAACCCCCAAGTCGAAGATTAAATATTATTGAAGGGCCCGAAAGGATATATGGATATATATATTACTGCTGAGCCAGCAGCACGATAATGTTTATTAACCTTTGTTATAGTATTATTTGGCGAAGATAAAGATTACCTTTGGGACATTGCGTGCATGGTAGAACGAAGATTGGGATTCCAATTTGGATTGGTTTGATACCATTATCGGTTTGGTGGTTTTGACTCATGGTTTTAATATAGGCAAAACTATATAAGGAGAAGAGAAATAGAGTACGTGGTGTGCATGCTTAAAGGTGGTGAATGAGAAAAATCCTCTAAGGAATACCTGCATGGATGAACTCTGTTCTTAATTGATAAATCTGAATCTATGATGCACCTATGGATATGATATAGAAATGATGAACCATTTGCGGTGCAAAAATCGCAGCGATGGGACCTTTCCGGTCATTTAGTTTGAAACCATTTCTAAGCACTTCCATTTTTGAGCATTTTTCATAACTTGGACATGATCTCCTGATCACACCTCCCCAATGGGAAGCTTTTGGACCCAAAAATATCTCTGAACTATAGAAACTAAAGATGAGCAGACTGATTCTACACTCTTCCAACCTTGAACCACTAAAATCTCCCTGATTTCATCAAATTGAGCTTCTCATAAAAAGATAAATTCTTCCTTGAATCTGTTGACTGAATATTGTTAACCTTGACTGTGTCATGATGAAAATTTTTGAAACTTTCAGAACAACAACTAAAATTTGCAGAAAACATACTACTCCTACAATGGTCTACCTTCAAAGGAAACTGAAAATAAGATTCACCTTGCCAACTATCCTTATGGTGAATTTTTGTCGAATGAGCCATGTACTTGTTTCGATTCCCGACCAAGTTTTCTGCCATAGTACTCTGCCATTCTAAAACTAGCAATGATCCTTTTTGAACTTTGTGTCCTCTTTGCTTTCATGCTTTTTCCTTTCTTGGATTCTTGCACCACTTTGCACCGACACTTTGTTATCTACACCGATCGACACCAAAGACACAGTGTGCAACATCTTGTCATCTTCTTCCAAAGACGACTTGCTTTCATACTGAAACATATCGTCATTTAAATCAGCAATAACATGAAAATGATTATGTAAAAAATATTTTTTCTCAATCATCAACAAAGTCAAATTTTGACTTGCATTGACAAGCATTTTCAACTGCCCTTCATTCACTAAAGAAGATTCTAGCTTCTTCCGATGTGCTCTCACAATAAACTCCTTGCCATCCTTGAATAGATGATACTTATTCTCATGGCGATGTAATATCGCTTTCCTATCATATAATTAAGGACTACCCAACGCCACACCTGTAATGTCAAGCGGTACCACATCTAATTCAACCATGTCAATATAATGAGTTGTTATGGCGAAGCACAACATGCACTTCCTTGAAACTTGTAAATTTGCATCCTTGCAAATCCAACCAAGTGGATATGGCTTTGGATGTGGAATGGTCTCAAATTTCAGCTTCTTGACTAAGTCTTATGAGATAATATTCGCTTTTGACCCACTGTCAAACAGTGTGTCTATCTTTGTGTGTTTTCAAATGATCCTCACATGAAACGGCTCAATCCTCCTCTCCTCATTTGGAGCTTCTATGTGACAGTTTAAAATGCTAGAACTGGGATTTGTTTCATTTACAATCTCTTTCCCCTTTATGTTCTTTAGTGTCAAAGCTATGCTTTTAGTTTCATCTCCTGATTTAGACCCTAAGTCTTGTTCAGCTATTGCAACCATCTTGCCTTTTTCTTTGGCCTTATCTTTGGTTTAAAATTTTTCTGGTTTCAACTCCGGATGAAGTTTCCAACAATTGTCTTCATCATGGCTTGTTTTGGAACATTTTTTACAGAAGAATTTTCCCTTCTCTTTCCTAGAGTTTTCATTACTCTTTCTCCCTTTGCCTTTAAACTCACTATCCTCATTCCCATCAAAATATTGTTTGCCTCTAGCCTCTAAATGCGTGGCTTGGACACAAACCTCGTCTAGATTAGTAGGATTGAACATAAGGATAGTATGTATATGATAGTTGTGTAAACCATCTATGTATTTCAGCAAAGTCTCTTTTCTATGCAAATCAATTCCTAGTAAAAGAGCCCTTTATCTAAACTCTTGGGTGTAATCTTGTACATTTTTTCCCTTAAGTTGTCTAAAACTTTGCCAATTCATGACAACCTTTTGTAAATGAGCTAATGGATAAAATTTATTTTTAATTGCAGAAATAAAATCAGCCCATGATAAAGTGATATTACCATGTTTTCTAATCTCATCCTTGGTTTGGGATTCCCACCATACCAATGCTGCTCCATCCATTCTCAAAGAGGCTAACTGAATCTTGGTGTCGTCAGCATGAAGGTTTTGTATCCTCAAATAAACTTCCAACTGCCTTATCTAATTGTCAAGTTTCTCTGCATTGACCTCACCATTAAACATAGGCAACTCAAACTTAACATCAAGCTTTAAAAATGAACTTTTACTAGTGTTTTTTGACTTGTGAAATTGATTCACCAAAGTAGAGGATGACGATGTAAAGGAAGAGGATGAAGATGGGGATGGTGGATCACCATTTCCTCTGTGTCCTTTCTTTGATTTGTCATCACTTTTCTTTCCTCCTGAAGAACCCTCTCATTCCTTATGGTGTTTCAACCCTTCTCGTTCAAGCCTTTAATTCATTTCTTGGTAGAGTATCCTCACCATCTCAGTCATGTCCAGGAACGCCTTTCGGAACACTCGTTCTTCTTCTTTGGGATCAATGTCTTCAGGAACTTCTCCTTCTCTTGAAGACATGATTAAGACTTCTTCTATGGCTCTTGGAGGTGAATTAGAAGGTGGAATTAATGGCTCTTTGGCCCTCATTGGTTGAGGATTATTTTGAGCTCTAACCAATTTTCCTTCCCCTCTCTTGAGCTTAAGTCTAGTAAGCATCAAAAATTGCAAACAATCAACTATATCTTTGCACAAGAACAAATACAGAGTAAAAATCTAGCTCTGATACCAACTGATCTAAAAATGGAACTATTTGTAATGCTATGCAAAGTATCCATTTCCATATAATTTAGTGTGAAAAGTGTTCTCCATGACTTGTAGGTTAAACAAAGTAGTTTTGGTAATGTTTCTGAGTTTTATGTGTGAGGATTTGTTAATTAAATTTATTGTTTAACATATCACAGTAGAAATACACAACAAGTAAAATTCACCATAACATAACACAACAAATTGTTGAGGTAGTTCATCCCTCCTGGGTTACATATGATGGTCCAAGGCTCCCCAATGGCATGTCCTTGCTCTATTAATTTTCACAAAATGGTTACACAGTGAAAAATATGCCTAAACAGGTAAAACCAACTGTAAATTCAACTTCAGAAGATAGAAAATAGCTAGAAATCACTTTTGTTTCACCTTAAATAGTGAAATACAACCCAATACATTGCCTTCTCCATAATGGCCCTGATGGCTACTCATCAGAAGGTTGAAGATAGGCCATCAGGGCCACCATGAGGCAGAATCAGTTTGAGGCCTAGCCAGGGGAGCTAGAGTCCTTTTCCAGAGTTCCAATAGTCTAAATTGGATAATTCAGATGTTCTGAATCTGAAGAAATGGTTTGCAGAGCCTGTAGAGGACGTTTGAAGGCCAAAAAGCTTAAGTAAAGTTCCAGGGGCCATTAGTGCAAGCTTTTGCCAGCAGCAATGCAGGGCCTAGCCAGAGCAGCTTGAGACCATATGCAACGAACCAGTAGTCATTCTTGACTGAAAAAATCATTCTAAATCTAATGACAGAGGTTTCAGTAAGTGTTGAAGACTTCTAGAGGTCAAAAAATCAGCAAAGAATTTTTCATTGACCCAAGTGCCAGGGGTGTTGATAGGTGATTGAGGTGAAACCGGAGCAGCCGAAGGCCATTTTTGATGAATGAAAATTATATCTTGTGATCATGAGATCATGTCTAAGTTATGAAAAATTCTCAAAAATGGAAGTTCTCAGAAATGGTTGCAATCTAAACAACCCAAAAGGTCTCATTGTTGCGATTCTGGCACCGCGAACGGTTCTCAAAACCGAGGTCGTATGTGAAAGTTATTAAGGTTTGAAGTCTCCAATAAACTCCAAAATTCATTTGACCAAAGTTGACTTTTTAAATTTGGGAAAAAATAAAAAAAGAATATTCCAAGAATATGTTTCGAAATATTCCCTATAATATTCCATAAAGTAGACCAATGGGAGGCTGCCACGTGGCAGGCCCGGAGGCCACCATGTGGCCCTAGATTATGCTCTAATCTTCCAGGTCTCGGGTTCAAACCCGACTAACTCCAAAATAATTTTAATATGTCAAATTCTCCATAATCTGGGGCCACGTGGCGGCCTCCGGGCCTGCCATGTGGCAACCTCCCATTGGTTCGCTCTATGGAATATTATGAGGAATATTTTGAGGAATATTCCCAGAATATTCCTTGGAATATTCTTTTTTAAAATTTTCCCAAATTTAAAAAGTCAACTTTGGTCAAATGAATTTTTGATTTTACTAGAGACTTCAAACCTTAATAACTTTCACATATGACCTCAGTTTTGAGAACCGTTTGCAGCACTAGAATCATAGCGACGAGACTTTTCTGGTCATTTAGATTGCAAACATTTCTGAGCACTTCTATTTTTGAGCATTTTTCATAACTTGGACATGATCTCCTGATCATATGCTTAGATATATCATGAAACACAGGATTAATCGAGAGTTTAATGCAACTTTGATTATCACAATGAATTAATGTAGGATCTAAATGAGAACCAAACAAACCAACCAAGATATTTCTCATCCAGATAGCCTCACATGCAGCTTGACTCACTGCCATGTATTCTTCTTCCGCTCAACTGAGTGCCATGGATCTCTGCTTCCTGTTGTACCAAGAAAAAATTGTAGATCTGATACTAAAGATCCCCCATGATGTGCTCTTTCTGTCCGTTGGGTTTCCCGCCCAATCTGCATCCATGAAGCCATGCAAATTTACCTCATCCATTTGTTTGTACCATAAGATATACTCAGATGTGCCCCTGAGGTATCTCATGAAATGTTTGCCCACATACCAAAAGAGCTTGGTAGGCTTAACCATTGCTTGACTTAGCTGGTTAAATGCATAGCATATGTCTGGTATCGTATTCACTAAATACATTAGCGAACCCACTAATTTTTGATAGATAGTAGCATGCACTACTCTCCATATGTAGCATCCTATTTTCTCTAGTTTCATGGAAGAGGAGTATCCATGGGTTTGTAGCCCTCCATGTGAAACTTACACTAGCACATTTGGCCCAATTTCCAATGACCAAAATTTCGGAAGAGTGACACATAGGTTTTGTAAGAGTGACACTTTGAGGTGGTCCTAAGCGTGGTTAGCCTTAGAGTCACAATTCCGACACTTCAATCAAGTGTCAGAAGAGCGACACATTTTCTGACGTTTCAGATGTCCGTCGCTCTTCCGACATTATCCATAATTGTTGCTCTACCGACATTAGCAATGTGTCTCTATTGCGACGTTAGCAATGTGTTGGAAGAGTGACATTAGAAATGTGTCGCTATTGCGATGTTAGCAATGTGTTTCTATTGCAACGTTAGAAATGCGTCGGAAGAGAGACGTTATCAATACTTACTTCCGAGCAACGTTAGCAATGTGTTACTATGGCGACGTTAGAAATGCGTCGGAAGAGTAACGTTATCAATGTAGGTGTCACTATAGTGACGGTAAAGATATATTTTTTAAAACGTCACATTACTGACGGAAAGTTATTTTTAAAAACGAAGTGTCGCTAGATCGACGGAAAAAAATTATTTTTTTAAAAACCTAGACGTCGGAATACCGACGGTAACAAAAAAATATTTCAAAAGGCATCAAAAGAAAGACCAGGTTTCAAATTAATTTAATCCATTGTTCCAAAGTTGAAAACTACTTACCAGTCTTCGATGGAGTTCGGTTGCAAGTTTATCAAGCAACAAAGGTGGAGGCAACTCTGCAAGCATTAAAACACATCAATCATAAAATGCAAGACAATCATTAAAGATTCAAACGCAATAAACATCTGTTCAATCTGTCACGTAGGCTCAAAGGAAAACCTCACCCCCAACATGTGGATCTAAATATGCATCATCAGTTGAAGCTGCAACACTTGACACCCTTGGAAAGGGAATCACTCCATAGCCCAAAGATGCACTTTCATCCACATCAGGTAAATAGAACCTCCGCACTACTTTAACAGTGTCCCCAAAAATTTAAACCTTGAAAAGCACTCCACCTAAAACCAAGGTAGAGTGTTTTATTGATTAACTGCTGGCCAAATAAGTTTGAAAAGTATTGCTGAAAGCATTATGCAACTGAAGATTGAACAACAAAAAGATGAGGATGTTACTTCCATACCATGATTTACAAACTCTTGGAGCACCAAAGGAGGGTCAAGCTCTGACAGGCTCAATTGATCATATGCTAGTGACAAGGCATGTGACTTTATTGTGGCATCCACTACCAATGGCTTGGAAACTACAAAAAATATAGCAACATGAACATGTGTATGTCACTAATTATTTCCACCAAATTTGCCCATAATTGTTGTTATCACTATGTTATTCCCAGTGGAAATATTTCTAGGATGAAGGGTTTTCGATATGTTATGATTTTGAGATGGAAGAACATAATGCCAACTATTTTGAAGAGGATTTAAGAGCTAAAAATCCCAAATTTTTCAGACTCACTATTTATTAAGAAAATTGTATATTTCCTATCTGATTATGTGCCTTTAGAAGCTCTAGTTTGAAACTCTGAAAGAAAGATAAATGCCAATGGTATTTGGTCTGCTACAGTAAGGCTGCAATATGTCATATGAAAGATATAAAGACAAAAGAATTTGAGAACATAATCCAAAGTAGTTTGAAATTCCTCAATTAGTGACAACGTTAGCAAAGGTATCTTCAGTTTGAAAAGTCTATTGAAGATTGATTACATTAGATTGAAGGCTATATATTGTTTTTCTTTGAAATTTTTGTTTGAAATTAAATTTATTTTAGCAATAATATGATAGAGTATATGAGAATCAAACGTAGTACTGATTGAAAAAGTATGTATTAAGACTTGTATTAAATTTTCTTTGATGTTGTTAAGGTTGATCTTAGTATGCCTTGATGGAAAAAATTCATTTGTGCAAAAATGTATCATCAAAGGACTATGCCAATGTTCTGGAAATACATGCATTATATGAAGTTATGAAGGGTTACTTAAATAAAATATTAAGGACATCATTTATAAAGAGTCCCTTCACCTACTTATACACAACAATTTCAATGATGAAATCCTCAAGTGATATATTATCTTCAACAATGCTAGGGCAGTGTTATATGCATCTACTGATTTGAAGCACGCAAGCCATATTGGTATTGGAAGAAGCAATGAAATGGATCAAGTTCATTCAATTTACTAAATAATGGGTAATCTATGTAGGGCATTTCCTATGATATCAAATGATGCCCTGAAGTTGCAAAGTTTGTAATGCCATATACCCTATACTGTAGTGATATGTCTTGCATTGCATTGTTGTGAGTATGATTGTATTGAATGAGATAAGATGAAAATTTATTATTTTAAGTCTCTAGAATTATGGCTAATCCATAGCGAAAGGAAGCATCTCTAAAAATATATCTTGGGTAACTGCAAAAGAAGACATTCGAGTATTTCACTAATATAAGGGATGAAATTATTATACCTGTGCCAAGAATATTTGGTGATATATATTGAATTGAAGTTTTGGAGACCTATGTTTCCCTTGGAAATGTTTCATTTCATTTTAGAATGCAAGATGTTGTCTTGATGCCATGAACCTTGAAATATTCCCTGCACATGTCACTAGTTGAGATATGTTACCTTACAAAAGCTATAATGGAGTTCATCACATATGTAAAGAGGTCTTATGATTTTGGGCAATTTAATTTTGGAAAGAAAACTTGCATATGACAAAGGTTTAGAAAATATTGGAAGTCTAGGGTTTTTAAATCCTAGCAATCTAGAAGACTTGATAAGAATTCCATAGTGTTGTGGATAAAACCCTAGAGCTAGACCTAAATCCATGTTTCCGTTGAAAGAAGAAAAAGCTATCTTATGTAATAAAGGAATGGCATCATGCTGATGATAAGGAAAAGGTTGATAAATTTTCCTCCAATAGATCCTTGTATAATGTAGAGGGAAAATACCCAGTAGCCTCTCTAAATACAGAGTCCTCTATCCAACATTGAGATAGAGAACAGATTTACAACTTCCACAATGAATCTGTGTTGGTAAGTGGACTACAAGTCCATTTATGGATCATAACATATAGGAGCAGCTGCATCCTTGACTGTGACTCAACTGCTACAACTATGAAGAGAACATTGCAGGCCTGAACATGGGAAAAGAAAATAGAGAAATATTGGAAGACTTAAGAGACAACGATGTTGAGACTCGAGAAGAGAACAAACATTTGAAAGATAAGGTCCAAATGTTCAACCAAATGATGGCAAATATGGAGAAGCACTTTGATACCTCTACCAAACTATTTCCATTACTAAAGAAGAATTTTTGATGAATTTCAATATTCTCTCATTACAGTAATTATCGCAGAATCATTGAACATTGTTGGACAACGTGAAGGTCCATGTTACACGAATAAGCCTTGTAAAGAGTGTAGGAACTATCTGAAAATTAGAGATACATTAACTTATTTAGTTGGCAATGAGTTAGGAAATAAAAAAGGGCTTGAAAGACAAGTTGCTACCAACATTGACTATCCTAATATGGGAGAGTGTCTTATTCCTCATTCAAGTACGATGGTAGCAGAAAATCAGAATGCTGAATTATTGTTTTGGACTCCTGATATAGAAAGAGTATCTGAAGAGAAATTTCTTGTCAACATAAGTGAAATATATATCATAAGTATCTCAGGGATGGATTTTATCAACTTGGTGCCATATATATCATAAAGCCTTCATATTTACCAAAGCAAAAACAAATAAAAATGATTATTTGACATTTATTTCTTTAAGTAGTGAAACAGAAAGAAGGGATAGAAAGTTTAGGATGAGAAGAAATGTTCAAACCTGTGCTTTTGAAATGCCATAACAGCCCCATTAAGACTCAATTCCTCATCAACGGGAAACTCTGTCCCTAGAATATTATTTAAGGATTCTAGTGACTTCAAAACTACAATGTCTGAATCAAGATAAACCCCTCCATATCTGCAAGTTTGAAAAAAAATCACAAAAACACGTTAATGGAAGCACCTTATTTTACAAGAAAACTAGATAAACAAGGGAATAGGCATCATGGATCCTTGTAAAGAACATCAAATCAAAATATGAAAACATGGTCAATCATCTTCTCCATTAGCTTCACAATGGATGTTTTAAGGTACAAACCAAAGCCCAGATTAGCCAAAGCAAGTATGTGTAGGAATGAATGCTCATAAAAAAAAGAATAGCCAAACGATACAACCCCAATGAATTTTAATTACAACCATGCTCAAATCATTTAAAATTTTCAGTTTGCTCTTAATAAACAACCAGCTCATTCATGGAAATTCTTCAGAAACCTTCAAAAAATAAAACTACCATATAAGCCTCCCCCTTTCTCTCTTGTTCATGACATATGCCTCAATGAATTTGATGGGCAATCTTAAATATTCCTTCAAAAATTTCTCTTTCTATTATTATAGATGGAGATTTTTCTTATGGGCGATACCAAATTGTGCACAATGCTAAAGCTATAACTGAACTAGAGGTACCCAAAATGATGAACTACTCACCAGTCAAATCTGTACATAACAAAGTTCTGATCAATCAATAGATTCCAGTGAACATATCAAAATCTCATCTCATTTATTACAATAGTTCTCTACTTAAGATCATAATCACTAGTTGTGCGGCATAATGTCAAAATTTTGTTTATACATTTTTTTTAGTACTGTGCCTGACAATGTTTTTAAAAAAAAATATAAGATGCCTGTTATATAACTCTTTTTATTCTGTCGAATTCATAACAACCTAAAGGGCATGAACATGAAAATAAATATCAGAAAGAACATCCTTGGTGCATTATTTATTTTAATTTTGGATACCATCTCATTGACAATATCAATGGTTGTGTTTTTTCATGGAAATGACATTCACTGCGAACGGCTGACCAGAGTAACTAATTAGGCACATATGACCTAGGCATGCATATTATATTTACAATGATAAAAAGAGGATCATGCAAACAAAAACTAGTGCACAGGATGGACTTGGTGCTCTTGTTATAGGTTATCGTTGGTGGTGACCATGACTTTACAACATCAAACCTTGTTAAGTGTTAAAAAACGTGGCCACTAAATGAAGTAGTTTGACACCATAAATCAAGGTTTAATACTCATAGACTTTCTGGTGCATTGTAGTAGCTTTGGAACACCTTTAGGTAGGTGTCAAATTTATGGTGATGTATGGTGTGGTCCCATTGAAATGGTTTGTTCTTTCCTTGATGGAAGATGGGGTCCATGTCACCATGTGAAGGATCCAAATGCACCCACTTGGTCTTCAAAGCTTGCTAGTGTTTTGCAATAATTTTGTGGGGTTTAAGCCCTCAAGGTTGGTGGAATATATTGACACCCTCAAGAAATTTGGTAGAAATGTTTAAAGGTACATCAGGGTTTATTTCATGTTGGATGCTTTCTTTTCCTTCCACATTTTTTGTAGATGTTGATCCACCTTCTCCCCCATAACTAGGCAATCCTTCAAATCTGCAAGCATGGTGACTTTTTATTTTCTTTCATAAATGAATGTTGCTTCCTTTAAGTTGTCTCCAACAGTAGTGATTTCATCTCCAGTACCATTTTCTTCCACTCCCATGAGCACTGTAACAGTCCTTGCCTAGGCAAAAATACTGGAAGAGTCTGTAGCTCTAGTTATCTTTGTTGCTATGAGCATTTCCAATCATTGTTTCAGATAGCTACAATGAAACATTCCCCAACACCAATATTTTCACAAATTTCTCGAAGGGGTTGTCTACCATGGCCAACTAAGAAGGTTTTTTAAATTCTCTTTTAGTCTCTTGCAACACTTTCAACTAAGAAGATCATGACTGATGGGTATGTAGTTCACATATCCAAGTAAATTCCCATTGGGTCAGTTTCCCACTAAATGTTTTCATCTTATAAAGGATCCCTTTTCTTTACAATTCCAGGGTAGTTCCACTTCTCCTTTTCAGAATATTAGTTGAGGCCTTACCTCAACCAATCTAGAGTACTCTGTAAGGGATCTACATGTTTAAGGAATTTTTTTTCTGCAGGAAAGAGTCATCAACATCATAAAAATCATGTATATTTCATACAAAAATAGGAAGGAAGATTCCCATCCCTGATATCGTTCTAGAAGACTTCATATTAACAATCTAGGCTTGCATCAAAATCAAAAGCAGCAAGAGAACATACCAACTAATGCATACTATCCTCAAGAGCGGGTGATTAATGAAGGATCCACAAACCTTACAAGTATTTCCGATCAAAATAATAAACATAACCCTCATGATGACAAGATAAATATGATTTCGTAAAAGTTAGACTACCTCCAAATAGGGTTGTGGAATTTTGGTTGTTGAGTCTCAAGTGAGAGAACGAGGGAGAGAGGAGTAGCAGAGAGGAGGAGAACAATGGTGAGCGGATCAGGAATCTACGCAAAGGAGGTGGTGGTAGATGCGCGCCACCACATGCTCGGTCGCCTCTCCTCTATCCTGGCCAAGGAGCTTCTTCATGGCCAACGAGTGGTTGTGGTGCGTTGTGAAGAGATATGTATGTCTAGTAGACTTGTTTGTCAGAAGATGAAATACTTGTATTTTCTAAGAAAGCGAATGAATACAAAGTTTTCTAATGGTCCGATTCATTTTCGAGCTCCATCAAGAATTCTTTAGAGGACAATTAGAGGAATGATTCCATAAAAAACCAAGCGTACTGCTGCAACACTTTCTAGGCTAAGGGCTTTTGAAGGGGTTCCCCCACCATATGACCAGAAGAAGAGAATGGTCATTCCAGATGCCCTGAAAGTGTTGAAGATTTAGTCAGGTCACAAGTATTGTCTGCTAGGAAGGATTTCCAAAGAAGTTGGCTGGCATCACTATGATACTATTACAGAATTAGAAGGGAAGAGAAAGGCAAAGGTTCAGGTATCATATGAGAGAAGGAAGAAATTGGAAAAATTGAGATCAAAAGCAGTGGAGTTAGCCAAAAAGCAGATTTCCCTAGAGATGGAGCTCTTAGCTTCAATAAAGTATTAGATAAGCTGCATGTTGTGCTCAATGAAGCAATCAATTTTGAAAAAGACAAGAAAATATTTTTGAAGATGAGGTTTTTGACTAGAAAGATATTCATACTTTATTTTTTTAATGTCTTTCTTTTGTAGTTGAATGAGAATTTTTTGGTAAAAAAAAAAAATGCTCCTGGCATTTTAAAAAACCCCACAATTTAATTAAAAATACACCCATCAATCAAGCAGCTAGTTTCAAGTCTTTAGAGCAATATTCATGGTTGATTACAAGGTTACAAAACACCAAAAATGACAGTAGAAATGACTATACAAGGGCCTAATAACAATACAAGGACATAAAAAAGAGTTCCCAACTGTCAGATATCCATTGAATGCTGATGAAGTTTTGTATCCATCTCTACATAAAATCATTAAATTAGTGCCTCTTCATATAGGTAGATACATTAAGATGCATTCATGGTCAAACTGTATAACTCACATAGCATAGTTTTCATGTCTTTTGTCATTTATAACATCAACTGATTTACTATATATAAAATATTACATATTTAAGTGATTACATAGAAATTTTGTCTCTACTGCTAATTGATTGATTTTGGGTTGCTTAATGATATTTATGCTTACTCTGTCAGTTCCCATAGTAAAGCGCATCGGATTTTCAAATACTTAAATAAAAATGTTTTAAGATTTGTACTTGGCCTTGGAATTGGTTGAAGGTATGCTTGGACACTCTGTTGTAGCCATTGACTATAGAATTTTTAACTTCTGGGCATTTAGTCCAATGACTAACATGAACCAACAGACTTCTCAAATCACAAATATACTCCTTATAGCAACTCAGAAATAATTACACTTTTGATACAATAATAATATAATCCACAAACAACCTTCTCACATTCATGATATGAGTATATAGTGAATTAGACAGAAGTAAGAACCTGATAAGTAGCAAGGAAATGAAAGATTTGGGGTATGTTCAGCAAACCCTTGAAGCAGCAATAACGCAATAACGTGCCCTAAACCCTGTATTGTGATTTTCTCCATCAAGAAACCCTTGAAGTAGAAAATACTCGAAAACCCATTCTCTGTTAATAAAATCACAATAGGGGAATTAGCACCAAACAAGAGGAGCGGGAAAATAAATTTGAATAGGCCGCCAAATTAAATTTCCATTTGGTTATTATAATTTTGAATGTGAAACATGGAGATGTGTCTTGTAGATTGTTTCCTAATAAATTTAAACATAAACCTTCCACGCAATATTTTTATTTTCCAGTAGGGTCTATTACAAATTAAATGATTTAAAATTTTATTTATTGCTAAATTTGGTGAACAGTTTATTCTAGATACACTTTTAAAATAATAATATCTATCAGAATGGATAAGAAATAAAAAGTAAAGTACTTTAATCAATGTTTGTTTCACTAGTATCTTAAATAAATACTTAAAAAATTATATCCTCGTTGAAGAGGTTATAGTTGAATATTATAATACCACTTTGTAATATTATACTCCCATGTTTACTATAAGATATGGAGAGAATACATTGGCAAATAATTTTGGAGTATCAAAAAATGTGGAAATGGATGATGAATTTGGTGGGGGACATAGGAAATTAATAGGTCATTTTTTCTCCTACGAAACTTTTTTTTCTACCCAAAATTCCTCGTATAGATAATGAGCTTCAAGATAAAAATCCCATAGACATGAAGAGTGTCATACGCCTTGTTCAAAAATTACTAAATGAAACTGTGGATCTAAAAAAGAACTCTAGAGAAGATACCTCTATTTAAATAACTTACAAACCATATTCCAGAAAAAAATTACTTCTTCAAAGCTAATTCGAATTTGGAGGGCTTAGGGGATTGGGGGTTAGGGGTTAGGGGATTTAGGTGCATTTAGGCGTTAGGGGTCGAATAATGAGTTATTAGTTAAAGGATTAGGGATTGGGGGCTTAGGGGGCCCGACCCGAACACATTTGGGCAGGTGCACTCAACCAAAATGACCCGACCGGGTAGGCATCCTCAAACAAAACGACACGGCGCACCCGACCAAATGAAGGAACAAGGGAGAAAACGGAAAACAGGCTGCACGAACATGAACAAGGCACCCGTGCGGTCACAACTTAGCAAATTTGATATGACCGCCCTCAAAAGAAACGACCCAACCTGACCCAAACACGTTTGGGTGGGTGCCCTCACACGGCACGACATGGAGCACAAGACCGAACGAAGGCACAAGGGAGAAAATGGAAAACAGGCTACACAAACGTGAAAAAGGCACCCGTGCGATCACAACTTAGCAAATTTGATACGGCCGCCCTCAAACGAAACGACCCGACCTGAACGCGTTTGGGTGGGTGCCCTCAAACGAAATGACCTGACTCGACCAGATATTCTAGGATGTAGTATCCCTTTAAAAGTCAAACATTACAATTAAAATCTCTGCTACAAGTGTGGAACAATATTAAAACTTAACAACGGTGGTAAGTATTGCTCCTAATAAATTGAGGAATTTTGAAAATCTTGGGGAATTTCATGCTTGAAGATAACTCCACATGGTCTTGAGCAATATGGCCATGCTAAGAGACCAAATCAGACCTTGATAAAAAAATGCATGAAGCATGAGACAGAATGTTAGTTTAAGCAAAGGATTTTGACCTGAAGTCGTTGCTAAAACTAATTATTTGATTAATATGTCACCAAGTTCAATTTTGGGTGAAATGAAACTAGAGGAAGTTAGAGTGGAAAGAAGCCCTCTCTTGCACATATTAGGTTTATGAAGTGTGAAACATGCATGTATGTGGCTAAAGTGGATAAAACAAAACTTGACAACCTATCTTAAGAAAAGGATTTTGAGTTGAAGCAGTTGTTGCAAATAATTATTTAATTAATATGTCACCAAGTTCAATTTTGGGTGACATGACACTAGAGGAAGTCGAAGTGGAAAGAAGCCCTCTCTTACATGTCTTAGGTTTCTGAAGTGTGAAACATGCATGTATGTGGCTAAGGTGGATAAGATAAAAATTGACAACATATTGGTCAATTTCCTTGACCCTTTATTGGTTATTCAGAAGGAGTATGAATACACCACCGTTAATATCAAGGTAACCCCTAGCAGATCAAGGGTTACAAGTTGTAGTTTTCATCTGAACATCAACATACCACAACCATGCTTACAACCAGGATATGTTTTTTGAGGAGGAGAAATCTCATCGAGATCAACATCAGGAATCCATTGCAAAAAAAAAAGTACAACTTGTGGTGATTCCAGATGAGCATAGATGAATAGCTACAATAGATGTCAAATGTGGAAATTATGGATGAAAAGGATGAAATTCATCTTCCTTTTGCATTCGAGTGAGAGGAAAATCAATCATCAATGAAAATTCAAAATTTTCAAGCTGAGAAAGATCAACCAAATTGGGGGCAGAGTTTGGGGAACCTTCGTAAGTGAATGGGGCCTATGTGATATGGCTATGAGTTATCTACCCCCACACAATCTGATATGGAAATAGTAAACATTGTATGCATAAGGTTAATTAACCCCACACATAGGGATTACATAGGTTTTGTTCCCACACCACATGCTCATGAACTGAAATCTCTCTTTACTATCAATATGTGCATATGCAGCAACAAGAAATCTATTCAATTTTACTGGTTGGGTGGCTATAAGAACCATTACATACATGTAATATTTTCAAATAATGAGGATCGCAACAATTTCTTAATCTCCAGGAATTACGGATTACAGAGGTTTTTTTCACACACCTCCACCCTTCTAGATTTAGCCTGCAGGCATATTCTGGGATTCTAGAGGAGATCTTCCTCTGCCCAATAGCCATGAGGGATTCCAGAGGTTTTGGTTCCACATCTCCACCCTTATATTTAATTAGGAACCCTAGATAACCAAGCAATAGCCATGTTTAATTAAAGGAGAAGGGCTCCAAGTCTCACAGCTCTATCCCACTATTGTCCGAGCCTGAGCTCTACCATCAACACGCTTGGTTTTTTCCCTCGATTTTTTCTCTCTTTTCAACATTCCTCCCTATATTCTTTCCTGATATCCCCTCCATTCCCACTGCGTTCTCTCTACTTTTTCCCTTCGTTCAGTGGAATGATACCCCTATAATCTATGTTTATGTCAAGTTGGATCATTGGTTCATCACCAAGCATTGTTTCATCACTATGTGTTGTTTGGTATAATAATTTTATTTCAGTGGTGCGCTTCCTATGGTAGTGGCATTGTGTAATCATTCATTGAATATGGTAAAACACCTGGTAAAGGGAATGGTAAAGCACATGAATCCGTTCATTATGTTGTGGCACATTACAACATGTCTGCATATGTGTATACATGAACACATTTGACCCCTTCCGAAATCAATAGATATCTAATTTCAAGATGAGTTGTGGAAGAAGACACTCAACTATGAGCGTATACCCTTTAGATGTTGAATATGTTATGAGTATAAACACTTATATCACAATTTTTTCTTGGTAAATCAGATGAAGTCCCCTGAATCGGTGTCAGGTCAAGCAAATAATGGGTTTACAGCTGTTGAGCATAGTCATTGTAACCCTAAACATGGCTCCTCACATGACCCGACCTAACCCCATTCACCCGAATGCATTTCCTTGGGCGCCCTCATAGTATGGCACAACCCGAGCCGACCCGACCCAAACACGTTTCCTTGGGCACCATCACACGACCAGACTCGACCTGACCCGCCCGAACGTCGAAGGCGTGAAGGAGCAAACGAAAAATGGGTTGCGTAAATGTGCAGTACAAGGCACATGGGCGGTCACAACTCAACATTTTTGATACGACCACCCTCAGACGACCCAACCCAACCCGCTCTTGCCCACCCGAACGCGTTTCCTTGGGCGCCCTCACATGACCAGAACTAACCCGGCCTAACCCGCCCAAATGCGTTTCCCTAGGCACCCTCACACGACCCGACCCGACCCACCCCGACCCACCCGAACGTGTTTCCTTGGGTGACCTCACACAACACGACTCAACCTTACTCGACCAAATACGTTTCCTTAGGTTCCGTCACACGACCCCACCCGACTCACCCGAATGTGTTTTCCTAGGCGCCCTCACATGACACAACCTGACCCAACCCACACTAATGCATTTACTTCGACAAGCTCACACGACACGACCGGACCCAACCCGAAATAACACGGGTGGTCACAACTTAGCATTTTTTATGTGACCACCCTCACACGACCCGACCCGACCCGACCGGCCTGAAAGTCCAAGGCACGAGGGAGCAAACAGAAAAAGGGTCGCACGAACGCGTTTCCTTGGGTGACCTCACACGACACGACCTGACCATACCAGACCCGAACTGACCCACCCGAATGTGTTTCCTTGGGTGCCCTCACAATATGGCACGACCTGACCTGACCCGACCTGAACGCGTTTCCTTGGGCGACATCACACGACTCGACCCGACCCCACCCAAACACGTTTCCCTGGTTGCCCTCATGACACGGCTTGACACGACCTGACCTGGTCGGACATATTCCTTAGGTGCCCTCACATGACCCGACCTGACCCGACCCGCCCGAATGCATTTCCTTGGGCGGCCTCACACGGCACGACTTGACCCGACCCGACCCACCCAAACGTGTTTCCTTAGGCGCCCTTACAATACGACATGAACCGACCTGACCTAACCCGAACACGTTTCCTTGGGCACCATCATACGACTCGACCCAACCCGTATGAATGTGTTTCCTTGGGTGGCCCTCACACGACACAACCCGACGCGACCCGCGCTTATACATTTACTTAGACAGCCTCACACGACATGACCCGACTCGACCCGACACAACACGGGTGGTCACAACTTAGCATTTTTGATATGACCACCCTCACATGACACGACCCCACCTGACCCGACCCGAACCGATCGGCCTGAACGTAGAAGGCACAAGGGAGAAAACAGAAAATAGGTCGCACAAACAAGCAGTACAAGGTATACAGGCGGTTAGTACAACTTAGCATTTTTTATATGGACAACCTCACATGACCTAACCCGACCCGACCCAACACACCCAAACACATTTCTCTGGGCACCCTCACACGACCCGACCCGACCTGACCCACCTGATCGAATTTCCCTAGGTTCCCTCACACGACCCGACCCGACCCGCCCAAACGTGTTTCCATGGGATCCCTCACACGACCCGACACGACTCAACCCGACCGAACACATTCCTTGTGTAGCCTGCCATGACCCGACTTAACTTGACCCACCCGAACACATTTCCTTGGGCACCCTCATAGTACGGCACAACCTGACCCGATCCGATCCGAATGTGTCTCCTTGGGCGCCATCACACGACCCATCCCGACCCGCCCGAATGTCAAAGGAATGAGGGAGAAAATGACAAACGGGTCTCACGAACGTGCACAAGGAACACGAGTGGTCACAACTTATCATTTTTTATACGACCTCCCTCACATGATCTGACCCGAACGCGTTTGTTGTGGCATCCTCACACGACACGACCTGACCCGCCCAAATGAAGGCCGCACGAGGGAGAAAATGGAAAACAGATCAAAAAAATGTACAAAAGCAACATGAGTGGTCACAACTTAGCATTTTTTATACGGCCACCATCACATGACCCGACCCAACCTGACTCACCCGAATGTGTTTCCCTGGGCGCCCTCATACAACCTGACCCGACCCGACCTGACCCACCCGAACGCGTTTCCTTGGGTGCCCTCACACGACCCGACATGACCTGACTTGACCTGACCAGACACGTTCCTTGGGTAGCCTGCCATGACCCGACTTGACCCGACCCGCTCGAATTCATTTCCTTGGGCGGCCTCACAGTACGGCATGACTCGACCCGACCCGACTCAAACGCGTTTCCTTGGGCTCCATCACACGACCCGACTTGACCCGACCTGCCCAAACGTCGAAGGAACGAGGGAGAAAATGAAAAACGGGTCACATGAACGTGTACAAGGCACACAAGCAGTCACAACTTAGCATTTTTGATACAACCTCCCTTAGATGATCCAACTCGAACATGTTTCCTGTGGTGCCCTCACATGGCACGACCCGACCCGCCCGAACGAAGGGCACATGAGGGAGAAAACGGAAAAAGGATCGCACAAACATGGACAAGAAACATAGGCGGTCACAACTTAGAATTTTTTGTACGACCACCCTCATACAACCCAACCCAACCCGACCCGACCCACCCGAACGCATTTCCTTAGGCGGCCTCACACGACACGACTTGACCAGACCCGACCTGACCCGACCCACCTAAACGTGTTTCCTTGGTCTCCCTCACAATATGGCATGACCCAACCTGACCCGACCCGAACGTGTTTCCTTGGGCGACATCACATGACTCGACCCAACCCACCCGAATGCATTTTTCTTGGTGCCCTCATGACACGGCCTGACACAACCTGACCTGGTCGGACACGTTCCTTGGGCACCCTCACATGACCCAACCTGACCCGACCCACTCGAACATGTTTCCTTGGGCGCCCTCACTATACAACATGACCTGACCTGACCTGACCCGCCTGAACATGTTTCCTTGGGTGCCCTCACAGTACGGCATGACCCGACCCAACCCGACCCGAACGCATTTCCATGGGCTCCATCACACGACCCGACCTGACCTGACCTACCTGTGTGTCGAAGGCACAAGGGAGAAAATGACAAATGGGTCGCACGAACGTGCACAAGGCACACAGGTAGTTACAACTTAGCATTTTTGATACAACCTCCCTTAGACGATCCAACTCGAACACGTTTCCTGTGGCGCCATCACACAGCATGAATCAACCCGCCCGAATGAAGGGCACACGAGGGAGAAAACGGAAAAAGGATCGCACAAACCTACACAAGAAACATAAGCGGTCACAACTTAGCATTTTTGATACGACCACCCTCACACGACCCAACCCAACCTGACCCGACCAGCCCGAATGTGTTTCCTTGGGCAGCCTCACACGACACGACTTGACCAAACCCGACTCGACCCAACCCACTCGAATGTGCTTCCTTGGGTTCCCTCACAATAATATGGCACGACCCGACCTGACTTGACCCGAATACATTTCCTTGAGCGGCATCACACAACTCGACTCGACCCACCCGAACGCGTTTCCATGGGCTCCCTCATGACATGGCTCGACACAACCCGACCTGGTCGGACATGTTCCTTGGGCACCCTCACATGACCCGACCTGACCCAACCCACTCGAACATGTTTCCTTTGGTTCCCTCACGGTACAAAACGACTCGACCTGACCCGACCCGAACGCATTTCCTTGGGTGACATCACATGACCCAACCCGACCTGACCCGCCTGAACGTCGAAGCCACGAGGGAGAAAATGAAAAATGGCTCGCATGAATGTGCACAAGGTACATGGGCGGTCACAACTTAGCATTTTTTATACGACCTCCCTCACACGATTTGACCCAAATGATTTTCTTGTGGCGCCCTCACATGGCATGACCCGACCCGCCCGAACAAAGGTCGCATGAGGGAGCAAATGGAAAAGGGATCGCACAAACATGCACAAGTAACATGGGTGGTCACAACTCAACATTTTTTATACAACCACCCTCATACGACCTGACCCACCTGAACAAAGGGTGCACGAGGGAGGAAACAGAAAATGGATCGCACAAACATGCACAAGCAACATGGGTGGTCACAACTTAGAAATTTTGATATGACCACCCTCATACGACCTGACCCGACCCGTCTAAACGTGTTTCCTTGGGCAGCCTCACACGACATGACCTGACCCAACCCGACCCGACCCGACCCGCCCGAACATGTTTCCTAGGGCACCCTTACAATACGGCATGAACCGACGTGACCTAACCCGAACGTGTTTCCTTGGGCGCCATCACACGACTTGACTTGAACCGAACAAATGTGTTTCCTTGGGCAGCCTCACACGACACGAGCCAACAAGACCCAACTTGACTTGCCCAAACGCGTTACCTTGGGCGCCATCATACGACCCGAAACATTGTTCCTAAACCATAAACCTGATCACATGACCTAACACATTGTTCCTAAATCCTAAATTATAACTCCCAAACATTTTTCCTAAACCCTAAACCCTAAGATTGTTCCTAAAATCTAACACTTGCCTCCTAAACGTCGCAATACCGACACTTGTCTCCAAACCGCCGCAATACCAACACTTGTCCAAACTATCACAATACCGACACTTATCTCCAAACGTCGCAATAACGACACTTTTCTCTGAAACATCGCAATACCGACACTTGTCTCAAAACTATCGCAATACTGACACTTATCTCTAAACGTCGCAATTCCAACACATCTCTTTGAAACGTCGCAATACTGAAAATTTTGTCCAAACCGTCGCAATAGCAACACTTATCTCCAAACGTCGCAATAGTGACACTTTTCTCTAAACATCGCAATACCGACACTTGTATCCAACCAAATTATAGCGACGGTTGTGGGCGGGATTTGAAAAATTGATAAAAATTGGGGAAATTTCCGACAATACGTCAAAAGTGTCGAAACTAAAGTGTTGGAATTTTGACCAAATGTGCTAGTGTTACCCAGTATATCCCTTGCATACTTTCCTTGAGACACAAAAATTTCACCATCTCGCTGCCATATTTCCAATCCAAGGAAATAATGGAGGAGGTCCATATCCTTCATCTCGAACTCTTTTTCAAGGTCCTCCTTACATGTGTGTATCAGCTACTCATCACCAGTCAGTATTAAATCATCAACATAAAGAAAAATGATTAAAATATTACCCTCCACCACAATTTGGTATAGGTTTTCATCCACCTCACTCTTGGTGAAGCCAAGTCTAGTGAAATAGTTGTCTATTCGAGTGTACCAAGCACGGGGTGCTTGCTTCAGCCCATACAACGCTATTTTGATTTGGCACACATGCGACTTGCTGCTGAAGATCTCAATTCCTTCAGGCTAATCTATGTACACCTTTTCCTCAATGATCCCATTGAGAAACGAAGTCTTCACATCCATCTGATGAATGCACCATCCCATTTGTGCTGAGAGAGAAAGGATGGTCCTTATCGAAGAATAATGTGTGACAGGTGCAAAGGTTTCTTCATATTCAATCCCCTCAATCTGTGAGAAGCCCCGGGCCTCAAATATGGCCTTGTATTTCTCAACACTCCCATCAACAACTTGCTTTACCTTGTAGATCCATCTCGAACCTACCATTGATTTATCAACCCGCATTGGAACAATTTCCCAAGCATTATTTCTAACAATGGAGTCATACTCCTCCACCATTGCATCTACCCATGTGGGCTCCTGCACTGCTTCCTAAAAGGAAGATGGCTAAATCACAATAAATTTTCTCATGACAGCCATGTATCCAGTAAATCGATCAGGAGATTGTCTTTGTCTGCACTGTGAAGTAGGGGCTCCTACATTCTGCGCAACATCAAGTCTCAGCCTATCAGCTTATGTGGTAGGCCTTTTGCCAGTTCTGATGTTTGGCTCTGTGTGAGTGGACTCCTCCACTCCATGAACCTCCTCCTATGGCTGATCCAAATCTAGAGACTCATCTTTGAGAACCAACAGTTCCTCCTCCACATGTAATTCCATCTCCCTCTCAAGCAACAACCGCATGGCTTTCCCCTCATTGAATTTTATATCCTGTCGCATAGAAGTCATATTATTATTAGGAAAATACACATGATAATTATGGGGTGTTTCTGTGTACCCCACAAATATCCCAACTTTAGCAGTCGGCTCCAACTTCTTCTTGGCATTCTTGGTCACATGCACATAAACAGATGAGCCAAAAATCTTAAAGTGAGAAACATTCAGTTTCTTACCAGTGAAAGCTTCTTCAGGTGTACTCATGCCAAGTACTTTATGAGGGAAACAACTTTTCACATAAACTGTAGTGTTACATGCTTCCGCCCACAAATGCACTGGTAGGCCATGATCATGCAAAATCGCTCGTGTTGCACCCACGATCATTTTGTTATTCCTCTCCACGACCCCATTTTGTTGTGGGTTATGAGGCGCTATGAGTTCTCTTCGAGTTCCTTCTTTGTTGCAGAAGTATTTTAATTTGTTAGAGATGTACTCTCTACCATTATCGCTCCTCAGAGCCTTCACTTGCTTAGCCTTCACTTGCTTCCCCGACTATTTCTCCACCAATGCCTTAAATTCACAGAACTTTGAGAATTTTTCATCCTTCTTCTACATGAAGAAGATCCAACATTTACGAGAAAATTCATCAAGAAAAATAACATAATACTTATGTTTTTCTATTGAAGCAACAAAGAATGGTCCACACAAGTCTATGTGAACTCTCTCTAGGATCACCAAAGCACGATTCTCCTTGTCATGAAAGGTGGAATTTACATACTTTCCCATGGTGCAACCCTTGCACTGATCTAACTAAGTAAGTTTTCCGATTGAAAGTCCAGTAAATATTTGTTGCATGACTTTCAAGGCTTCATGATGAAGATGGCCCAATCGTCTGTGCCATAATTTTCCCTCATCCCAGTTGACCACTTTTTCTGCTTTTCCCATCATGGTAGCGCAACCATCTACCTCTAGCTTGTAGAGATTCTTAACTCGAATCCCTATCCTATTGGCTTGACCCATTGTTCTATGTCGCATGAAAACTTTTCCATCACTGAAAACAACACCATAGCATCTTTCCTCCAACATTGTGACTGAGACCAAGTTTTTCTTCAGACCTGGAACATGCATAACATATTTCAATTGAAATGGTTTACCTGAATCCCTCTCAAAGGTAATGGTAGCAGTTTCAGTTGCACTGTATCTTCCATCATCGCCCATCTCTATATGCATTTGGAGATCTTTCTACTCCAAGTCACTGAAAATCTCCTTATCTCCTTTCATGTGGAAGGAAGTGCCACTATCCAAATACCACACTGATCCCAATGCACTTGAAACCATACATGTGATCAAGGAGAATTCAAGTTCAAATTGTGACGCAAGGGCCTCACCAGCTGCAGATCCAACAACCCTCTTGTTCTTCTTCTTTTGCGGACAGTTAGTAGTGAGATGCCCATGTTCGTGACAGTGAAAACACTTCACCTTGGAAAAATCCAGCTTCTTTCCTTTAGACTTGGATTTTAAATGGAATTTCTTCCCCTTCCCTTCCCTTACCTTGGAATCCAAAGAACAATCCTCTTCATCATCATGCTTTGATGAAGAATCATCTCTTGTGTTCCGTATAAACTCCTCCTGCACTAGATCCGACCACAGTCATTCTCAATCCGATAGTTTTTCCCATCCGTTGACAGAGTCTTCATAACTGTGCCAACTCTTTGGAAGTACCAAGAGAGCCAAGCTCACCAAATCATCATAAGCAATAGTTATTCCCACACTCCACAGTTCATCCTGAAATTGGACAAACTTTGTGAGATACTTTGGAATTTTGTTGCCCATTTCCATCTTGATCTTCCTGAGTTTATCTTTCAGCACCAATTTAGTATGGTCGCTGCTGCTTTGGAAAATATCCGTCAAAGCCCTCCACATAGCATATGGTGTGGCTTTCCCATGAAGGCTTGAGACAATGTGGTCTCATACACCTTCCAACAGAATCATCCTCGCCTTTGCCACTTTCTTTTTCCATTCATCAAGTAATGCAACATCTGTCGAAGTGGGCTTAGGAACATCACAGTCGATGAATTCATTCAAGGCATTATATTTGAGCACCGCCTCAATATTTTCCTTCCAGGATATGTAGTTTGAGCTTCCCTCAAGCACATACTCCAACCGCAAGCCATCGAAAGCCATTTCGATGTTTACTCAACTCTAGCACCAAGAAAATATTTCTGCAAATTCGAATTGTTTCCACCAACAAATTCAACTCCGGCTTCAAAATTGAAATCTTCTGTGCTTTGATACCATGTAGAAATTTTAATACAAATTATGTATTGCCTAGATTATCCTTATCTAACAATTATATTCCACTGTTAAATACATAATCGCTTCTACAAAATTCTTTGCGGAATTTAAAAGACGATCGTCAATTGCAATATCAAGAAGAAAGATCAATCACACATAACACATATGTTTTTACTAAGAAAGCATAAAGCTAAAAACCCCACTATAATATATTATGTATATATCATGGATCATGAAACAATCTCATACAAAACTCTAATCCAATAGCTCTCAGTACAATATACAATCATCTCACACTGTCATACAAAAATTGCCAAATTCATGTGCCAATTTACTACCTCCAGACAACCTGCCTCCATTATGCAATCCCAGCTGATAGCAATCACTGAATGAATGGAATCCTGCTTGCCTTTACTACGCAATCCTCATGGGCACATCCAATGTGGGTGTGGTTGCATGAGTGCACGCACTAATGTCACAACTGATAGTCAAACCGTCCCTTTCACCTACATGTCAATTGGATCTCCGCTGGATCTGACATGCATGTAGTTAACAATAGTAAATATTCAGTTGCATGTGAGGCCACTAATTATGAATTAATTAAATAATTAATTCACTGATCTCTCACTAGTGTATCTTCAGATACAACTAGCACAACCGAGTTTAACTCATTTAACTGAGATCAAATACTTTACAACTCGCATAACTACACATCCAACTCTGTTACAACTTCGAATCACTCAGTTACAACTAAGCCCACTTGCATGTCCCACCAACCAACCTTTGAGCTTGAATTTCCTATAGCTAACTGATTTTCCACTTCATTTAAATATTTCCAAGTGTTCTTTGAGAATAGATTATTGTTTATTTCCAGCTATTATTAAGCGATAATAATAGTCGACTTTCATCTATAAATAGACATGCGATCTATAAACAAAAATCACACATACATCTATAAATATACCATCACCTATAAACAAAATTTTCTCATCATCTATAAATAGAATTTCCTCATGCATCTAAAAATATGCTTCCACCTAAAAATAGCCTGAGGCTCCATCCTAGTGTAGGTGCATAATTTTCATTAAGATCTTTTTATTGAATCTCAACATCTCCCAAGGTACAATCGACCCATCTATCTCCAGTTATACAAAGCCTCGAGAGGTATCAAATCCCTTGAAATGCAAACCTCTCCTCACTTTTTTACTCAAAAATTGGGTTTGCACCTCAAGGGATTTGATCCCTCTCGATGCTTCGTAGAACCGGAGTTAGATGGGTCTATACTAGTTTCTATTTATTTTCACTATCACATGTTCATATTATTAAACTCATTAAATCTATGCAGTTAGATTTATTTGTTAATATATTTAATGGTATAACTCCCATTAAGGGTATTTTTACTTTGATTATTATAAACTTGTAAGTTCTAAGTTGAGCCATATGCAAATCATGATTAGTTAACTAGCTAAGTTGTCTTTGTCTAGCTCTTTGTTGTTTTTGTTTTCCTATATCATATTTGTAAACATTTATATCGTTTAAATATTTTCGATAGCTAACTAACATTATTTTATTGATTGTAATTGTCTAGTATGGTGCTCCTAAGGCATTCCTCGATGAGGAAGAGGTCATTGTAGTACAAGCACCTATTCAAGAACATGAAGAGAATATTGAGTCGGATCAAGCTATTGATCCTATCGAAGAAGATAATGATGTTCATAACACATTAGATGAAGATGGGACAAGTAGATTGATCCAGGGGACTTTTAATAATGTTGCAGGAAGGGATGATGATGACGACCAGTATTTTGGTGGTTATGATATACCTGTACTTGAGAGGGGAACTCAAACTCTTTATGAAGGCTCAGAAACATCTCTTCTTTCTAATGTATTGCTTATGGTCAACATAAATGTGGTTAATGGTTTGTCAAACACATGTGTGACACAACTCCTCAAGTGCGTAATATATTTTGTGACATTTAGTACACCATGATAAAGAAATTATTTTTTTCCTTTGTTTTCAATGTTAGTATGTCGATCACCATTTGTAACATTATTATGTGCAATATGTATATTTTTTACATTAAACAACACTACTGATTTCTGATGTTGTAGATTGTTAGGTGAATTTCTGTTACCACTATCAAATGTTTTACCTCGAACGTACTGAGATTTACATGCCATTATGAAATATATTGGAATGTAGTACCAAGTTATTCATGCATGTCCTAATGATGATATTCTCTATTATAAAGAACACCCATCGAAAGAAAAATTCCCAAAATGTCATGAGAGTAGATATCAAACTGATAAAGTAACAAAAAAAGTGTCTCGCAAGGTTCTTTGCTATATTCCCATAATTCCACATCTGTGACAAATTTTCAGGTGAAAATTCATAGCACAATTTATGGATTACCATGCAACGAAAAGAATTCAAGATGGTGTTCTTCGAATGGCTGTAGATGGATCTGCATTTATGAATATAGAGGAAATATCGCCAAAGTTTAAAGAAGAACCTGGTAATATTAAGCTTCCATTAGCAGCTGATGGAGTAAATCCATTTGGAGAGCTACGATCCATTTACTTGTTCTGGCCCATTTTTTTTATCAACAATAACATTCCTCCTTGGATGTCAATAAAGAGGGAGCACATAATGTTGACACTGATTGTTCTAGGTATTATTTTTTTAGAATAAATATATTCGTTTACACAATAAAATATCATGATTTTTCTTGTGTGTTTCATACTTATGTCTTATATTTTTGTGTTTACTCGTATATATTCAATCATATATTTTTTTTGTTACTCATATATTTGGGAAATATGTACTATATGTTCAATCAATTAGGTAAGTACCAGGTCAAATATATGAATGTATATATTTAGCCTCTTAACAACGAGTTATTGGACTTATGGAAGGCTATCACTATGTATGATATCTTCAAACCAGCAGATGCACAAAGGGAATTTGAATTCCATGCAATGCTTGTATGGAAAATTCATGATGCCCCAGGGCTAACACATTTTTGTGGTATATTGTAACATTACCATGCACTTTAATAATGTTTACTATTTTTATGAAATTCATTTCATGCATTGTTTTGTAAATATTCCATTCATTATACATACTTCAATTAATAATTGAAATAAAAATTAATCTATGTCTTGTAGGTTTTCAAACAAATGGTAAATTTTCTTGTCTATTTTGATGAGTATAGGAACTTCCTCTCTAAGAACCATAGGTACCGAAGAACCGAAAAAAATCTTTTCAATGTGAAAGAAAAGATTGGATTAAGACCACAGAGAATGACACCTGGTCTATGGAAGTTGCAATATAATATAATTTCTCAAGGTATGGATTAAATCATATATTTTTCGTTATACATGAAATGTTTTGATTATTTTATATTTTTATTTCATTTTCTTCATTGTAATATTTGACAGTTATTGTTGTTATAATATCTTTAACTATGATTCACCTTGCAGGTCGGCAAGGCATTAATAATGAGGCACTACCACGACAAATGAAAAGTTATCCTGAGAAATTCAGTACACTCCCCTACTATGATCACCTATATATTTTTCATCTATTTGATACAATGCACATCGGGAAGAATGTAGCAGAGACCTTATGGCAAATCTTAGGCGGAAGGAGAGATAAAGAAAAAATTGTCAATATTTTTAATGACATTAAGGAGGCTAATCATGCAATGAAAAGTTCCATTCATTAAAATAGTGATAGAGACGGCCAAAATCTAAGCACCCTTCCATGGTTTTTGATGGAGAAACAAAGCAATGATGTTAAAGAGGTTATTGAACAATTAAATTTCCCACTCGATTTTCTTCGAACATAAATAATATCCTAACAAAAAAAGGTGAATTATGTGGGGTAAAGACTCATGATTGGCATACATTCATTAAAGTAATTATTTTGGTGTATATATTTGTACATTAATGGTCAAACATCTTGTTAGTATTTTTGTTTGATACTTATTTCAGAATAAATAATAATAGATTTTTTATTTTACAGTATTTTCTACCTCTATCTCTCCCAGACAACTTTGACAAAAATGTCAAACAAGTTATATATGATCTTGGAAAATACATGAGATAAGTGGCGTTTATACGAAAAGTGTAATTTGTTTAATAATTTGTTGTAAATTAACTTATATTTGACTGCATGTTTTTTACTTGTAATGTACTATATATCTTATTGTTCAAACTTGTGATTTGCTTGTGTCATATAAAGAATTCGATAAAGAATATATAAATTATTGGAGGAAAAAAATTCCTCATCTAATGTGTGAAATGAAAAAGTATCTACCTCCGACATTTTTCAATGCACAAGAACACTACCTCATACACCAAGTTGAGGAGATTCAAAAGTGTGGACTTGTACACACAAGATCAATGTGGATGGTTGAGAGGCACTTGAAATCTTCGAAGGCTTTGGTCAGACAAAGAGTATGTACTGAGGGTTCTATGGGAGAAGGATATATGGTATATCAAACCATGGTTTATATTAGTCAATATAGTTTGACAATAGGAAAAAGTATCAATGTATTGGATCGCATTTGCGATGTCAAATCTGTGAACAAATTTGAAGGGGAGCACCTATTTGGGAAAGGTAGAATGAGGAAAGTGAGATGTAAGTATATAGTGGAGATTTATAGTACATTTGACTTTTCTTTTATGTATATAGTACTTATTTAGTTTTTATTATTTATGCGCAATCCAATATTATATTGGTATAATGTGTTAACTAATTATATAATGCATGTGAACTATTTTATTTTAATACAACCGGTAGAGAGTGGGATGCAATACATTTATACATTGAAAACAATGTTGATTGGATGAAGGTATGGATTGAATGATGCAAACAAGCTAATACTAGTAGGTTATCATGGTATGGTCTATCTACATTGGTTAAAGAAGTTGAACGTAGTGGAGATACCAATCTTACAGAGAGGGAAATTGATTTAGCGCATGGTTTAGTACATTACCAGGAAACCATATAATTCAACTATACTAATTTTATTTTTACAATGATATTGATGCATATGGAATGTTTTTTATTAAGTTGAAAATTTTCAAATTACAAATATGTTTATCAAATAATGACAATGTATTTTTTACGTGCTTTTCATATTGCATTTGAAACACTGCAAGGCAATGTGGTGCAATGGCCACAAATTTCGCATCAAAAGGTTGGATGAAAATAGGAAAACTTTAGATAGTGGGATAAATGTAGTATTTCAGGTAGAGAACATTTCATCTAGAGGTGTCAGACATCCAAAAGTATCTGAAAATTGATACTATGGGTATCTAAATGATATACTACAGTGTGAATTTAAATCCTTGAAATTAGTTGTGTTCGATGTCAAATGGTACAGGCTACGAATCAATGAACGTGGTCCCGACAAAACTGTTATTCAACATGCTAACAGATTTACCATGGTTAATATAAGGAATTTTGAGCTAGGATCAGAACCCTATGTTCTTCCAAGTCAATGCGAACACGTATTTTACTCATAGGTTCCAGGTAAAGCAGGTTGGTCATATGCTGTTAGATATGATCCAAGAGGAAGGTCGGTAAAGTATAATGTAGCAGAAGAAGATGATATTCAAGAAGAAGGTGATGTAGAGGAGCAAGGGGTTCATGCGTCAAATGAATACATTGAAGAATTTCAAGGATATGTTAATCCATACAATGTTCTAGATGAACTAGATAATATTGACAATACGTCGGACGAAGAAATTGAAGAGGTCGAACCAAATGTGGGAGAGGATGTTCCAGATGATGATATAGACGATGATGATCATGATGCTGACATGGTCAATCCTTTTAACATTAATTTTTAACACGATGATACAAATGATGAGTTGGATGAATAAGAACATTAATGATATCAAAATGGTGAAATGTACGAGGTATGTATGTATATGTTTTCAGTGGGTTTGTTCTCTATTTACCTTCAATAATAAAGAAATTGTTCTAAGATATTCTTATGGAAATTTATTTTAACTTGATCTTCATATGGAAACTCATCGAGCTAGAGGTGAGAGGAAATAATGCAATGGAAGAACTAGTGAATCAAAAAATTAAACTATATATAAAATTAAACATAAATATAAATATATATTAAATAACCAATATTAAAAATTAAAAATTAAAATAAAAATATAAAACAAAAAAATATTTATAAAAAAATGAAAAAACTAAAACTACTTCTAATTCCCACACGCTATGAATTCTTCCCAAGTCAGTACCCTTCCCCTCAACCCATTAACTCATCACGCGCGTCGGCCTAGTCTCCCTGCACTCAACATAAATACCCCACTGAAACCCCACTCACTCAGTATCTACGCATTGAAAAAATTTACTCAATAGAGGAATCGCCATAGACGGTGACCATGATTCATCCACAAGAGACGGTGAGAGTTCTTCATCCACAGGTGACAGTGCTTCATCCGGCCACTCAGCAGAGGACTCACCGCATCAGCATACCCCACTCTATATTCGACCAATGACCATGGTAAGTTTCATTACTTATTTAGATTGAATGTGTGCCAATTGCAACGCAAAATCCATGCTTATGTGTTACTGTTCAAACATATTTTTAATTTATATTGGCAGATTTGAAATGAAAGTATTAGCGGATTCACTTTTTGGCTTCCAAATAATGACATAATTCACCTCTTCTTCTGTCATATTTTGTAAGAACTATTTTCCACCAAGAAATAGCGCTTTTGGCTCACTCTTTGCAGCTCCATTCCCTTCTTGAAAAGGCTGCAAAGTATGTTCAATAACACCCATCTCAAACTTATAACATTTCTTGCTTCCATCATGCACTACTTTCCTATCAAATTTCCAAGGTCTACCCAGGAGCACATGACACACATCCATAGGCATGATATCACAAGTAATTTTTTCTTGATATATGCCTATTTGGAAAGCCACTTCACTTTTCTCAGTAACCAACAATTGGTGTCCTTTATGCAACCATGACACCTTGTAGGGTGTTGGAGGATTTACCTTCTTAAGGTTCAACTTTTCCACCATTTCAGTGGACACCAAATTGTTAGTGATTCCACTATCAATAACTACTTTGCAACATTTCCCTTGGACTTTGCATGTAGTTCAAAACAAAGCTTTCCTTTGTGAAGACTCTGCCACTTCCTTCTCTGGCTTCAATAGCACCTTGTTCATGAGAAGAGCTTCTCCAACCTTAAGTACATTCTCCACTACAAAATCTTGTGCTTTTTCCTCTCTCCTTGTAAAACATAGTTTCCTCTTTGCCCTGGATTCTCATTGTCATGAAACTCATAGGATTGATGACCTATATTGTTACATTTGTAACATTTGTAGACTGATCCTTTGCCTATACCTCTACGGCTAAATCGTTGGTATGGTCTTCCACCTCTGGGCTCATATCCTTTCCCTGCTTGTTCTTGCTGGTTATAACCATCCGCTTCATCCTTGTATCCTGGAGCCTTCCCTCTTCCAGTTTTTTTCCCTCTTCCTTTGGTAGATCCTTTTCCTCTACCAAAGGTTTTTTTCCTGATTATCTTCTCATCTGCTCTTAAAGAATACCGATAGGCCCTCTCCATGGTGCTAGGATATAACATGCTAATCTCCTCTTGAATTTCCATCCTTAATCCATTGATGTACCTATCTGTATTTTAAGAGTTATCTTATATATAACCTTCTCTCAAGTTAACCTTATAGAGATCTTTTGTATACTCTCTCACAGTCATCAACCTTTGTCTGAGGTTCTGCATTTGTTTGTAAAGACTCAACTAATAATACTTAGGTAATAATTTTCCTCTTGTTATCCATGATAACAATTAGGTTTGTCTAGTTTGGTCTTAAGTTTATTAGGTTGGGTCAATTAGGTTTGAATAAGGTCTTTGAAATTTAAATTTTCAAAAAAATGCACATGTGAGGGGTCTTGAAACTCTTTTTTGTGTGAATAGCTATGGAATGATAAAAACCCTCCATTTATGTATTTATAAAAAAAAATAATGGGTACCCTCATATTTTTAAATTATTTCATGTCTAAATCCTTGTATTTAAATTTTCTCACAACTATTTATTTTAATGTTAAAATATTTATATTGATTTAATTTTCATACACACACACACAAACACACACCTTTTTATATAATTTTGGGATCCTAGGCTTTGTGTGGTTCTCCTTGTGCTACAAAGTTTCAAGCCCAATAGCCTATCCCTAGTCACGTGCCATAATAAAGCCTTTTTACATAAATCGATTCCCATTGTTTCGTTATCCTGGATCCAAAACCCTATGTGATTTCATTAAATCAACATCACAAACCATTCAAGTTCCATATTCCTAGGGTTCTGATGACGTTTGTCAATTGTAGTGAATTTTCCCAATCAAATACCAACAATATTGTCATCTCAATCCCTGGGTCCCCAGGCCATTCTTGTAATTGAATTTCACATTCATTTTAGGGTTGTAAGGCTAGGGATTAATGATAATCCTCAATTGTCTTAACTTAAAACTTAATTAAGCAAATAATCATGATCAACAAGGTAATTAAACAACGCACATGCGAATCTTGCATTTGAATGTTAGTCTATTCATAGTGTAAATGTTTCCTACTATGAAGCATAAGCGAGATTTTCTCTCATGTAATTGAAATTAAGGATTCATAATATATTTATGTAGCTTCATGAAAGAACATTTAATCACTAAAATATTACATTAGTTTGCTCAATTTCACTTACTTCTTTCATTTTTCTCATATGTCCATGCACACAACACCTGCGTCTACAACTAATACAATGAGATACAAGAAAAGAAAGCACAAAAGCCTAGGTAGAAAAGATTCCCAAATTGTTGAATTGAAAATTTAAATGAAAATCCTAAGAAACGGTCTAATAAATGTAGAAATATTCAAGGAATTTGAACAGTGAAATGACCAACTCTATAATGCACAAGTTATAATTTTTTGAAGATTTAAGCATGGTACAAGCCCAACAATACATAATTGATAACTCTTGGATGAGTTAATAGATAATTTTTTTGAAAGGAGAAGGGTGAAATAATTTTTATTACAATTAATATTTTAGCAGGCCACAAATAAAACATCTACATCAAGAATCCTCAAAGCATAATGTGCCAAGATAATAAGTATAAAGACTTCCCTACAAAAAATAAGGAATTTACAACAATATGAATATATGATCAAGGAAATTGAGTAATATTGTTCTGAGTTAATTGATTCATTGATCCAAATTATAAGAGAATTTGACATGTCTAATGTACCATTCCAAGGGTATTCCAACAAAGTAGACGTTTTCATCAATGATGTGTTAAGTCACAGGAGCGGTATACAAAATGATATTGGAAAATTAGAAAGATCTAACTTAGAAGTAACTTGCAATTTATTTGTCACACCACATAGCAACTGTGTCATGGTAGAAGAGAGGATATCCATTGTTATACTCTGAGATAATTATATGTTAATTAATTATGCTAGAGCATCTAAAATATTTTTTTGCTTTTACTAAGGTTTTTTGATGACCAATGCTATGAGAAAATTACAGGCAGATGTTTTAAAATTTCAATAGTATTGAATATTAAGAAAGGGCTATTATTTTACTTCGAAACCATGATTTGATTTTATAATATGTGAAAGGCAGAAAATTTAAGAAAATATGATCTACTAAGTATTCAAATAGAACCTTTAGTTTATCATAAGAAAGAAAGGTTGACAAACAATGTTTACAACTTAACAATACATATTTAACCTTATGAAGATGAGTGATAATTAATAGATGTAGAGGGACTTATACAGAAAAATAGCCTAATAAATCAATCTCTAAAGTAAATGATAACTTCATAAAACATAAAATATATGTGGAAAAAAAATGAAATGTAAACTGGAAAGACTCACAAGGAGACAAGCTGTTTGAAAAAAATCCAAAATCCTTTCATTAATGGTCAATGATATTAGCTCATACAATTCTTCGTTACAAGCGCTCATCCAAGGGTTCAACCCTTTACAATTTGTTTATGGAATTATGTATGCAAATTTTCTCAAAAAGATCTGATTCAAATATCTATATCTTTGTGGAAATATCTCAAACTGTTTACTAAACAAAATTGTAAAAATATAGTATATTCGAAACTAAATTGAGTTTTTGGCTCTACATTTTAGGATTTCTGGTGATGAGGCTGTGGAAATAGGAGTCCTCACTGGTTGAAGCTGTTCGAGGTACCTGATTTGGTCATTCTAACAATCCACATAACTTTTCCCACTTACTTTGATCTAGCAATGAAAATTTACTTATATTTCTATAAATTTCATCAACTTCTGTGTATATTTCAAAATTCAACTTAGCCAAAAATAGATGAGGAATTTCATGTCTGATTTTTAAACCTAAGTTGATTCCTTCCATGAATTCCTTGCCTGTAATGCTTCCTGTAACCTTTGCAAACTTTGAACTGTCTCTAGAAATTTCACATTACTTTGTTTTATAATATTCAAGTTTAAATAATTCATCTCCCATACCTTGTAATCTAGGAATACCTTTCTGATGTAACACATTAAACTTTTTGTGAAATCTTTGCACAATATTTTGTAAATTTTCACACTTGTTCTCCAATTATAACATCAGATTTTTCTTAGTAAGAACTTTCCTTAATTCCAGAAAACTTTCAGTTTTGTATTCAATATCAAGTTCTTCTAATTCATCTTTAGTCATCGAATTCAAGATTTTGATAATAGCTACTGCATCACTGGGCTTAGTGTCAATTTATATCTTTACCTTTGCAACCAAAATGTTAGATCTAGAAAGAAGGTCACCTTGTTTGAATATGATTTGAATAAATGGTCATATGTGAGATATTTATTCATTTATTTGAATCCAAACACTTTCTTTAGATTTAGAAATGGTGTCAGCCATGATATTTTGATTCTGTAAATATTGAACTCTTTTTGCAAGCTTATGAGTTTTCTACAATTTTGATAAATAAGCACCATCTGATTTGATTTTATGTTCCTACAATTTATCACACTTTTATGTAAGCTTTTCATTTTCTTTACCTTTGATGGCTAGATCATCCATGACTTTAGTTAATTCTGCTATTGTTGTAGTAGACTATGAAACTGTTGTTGTTGAAGAAGATGTCTTCCCTGATGCTGCACCTGTTGTTGGAATTTTAGCTAATGGAGTGGCTTATACTGGAGCAGCCTCCTCTTTCTATTTAAGGAGTTTTTCAATATCCTTTTCCATCTTGTAGATTTGGTCATTCTGCTCAATGATAATTTTGAAAAAATCCTCCTTTTCTTTCTCATGCTCTCCCAACTCTTTAGCCTGTGGATCTTCTATTGTTGGGAGTTTCAGTTTCTTTCTCAGGGCTACTATATCTAAATTCTTTGATTTAATTATTTCTTTTGCAGCTTTGATGTCTTTGGGATCATATCCTGATTTTATCACTAGCTCCTCTAAAGATTTTATCTTGGTATCTTTAGCTAGAGAAGAATTTGTCTCTAACTTCAGCCAAGTATGAATATTTTGCACTGTGGTTTGGAGCTTAGCAGCTATCATGGAAGAAGTAGTTAAATTGTTGAAGATAATTTCACCTAATTTCTTATGAAGGTCCATCTGATCTATAGGATGAATAGTTTTTGTGTCAAAAGCAAATATTGATTATTTGTAGTCATCCACTGTCTGAGTTTGAGGCACCTTAGGCTCTGAAAAATAAATATTCATTTTTCCTTCTTCGGAGTCAAAGGATGATAAAATCCTATGTTGAGAAGTTGTTGGATGTTTCCATAATTGAGAAAATGTAAAAACTTTCAGGGCTAGATTCCTTCTTTTGATTTCTTGAAAAGCAGAAAAAATGTTGAGCTCTTTTTTACTGCTTTGCCCCAATTCCATTGTTGGTGATGAAATAGGTGTAAATGCAGTCATTGGGGTCCCTGGAATTGTTGGATATGGTGGCATACTGTCTTGTATCCCCAAAACTGATGGATTACATGCTCCAGAAAGAACAATTGGGTGCATTTGTTCAGTCTTTTCATGATGACTTCCTCATTTTTTTTCCTTTGTTTCTTGTTATATATAATGGAACCTGTGACTATAACTTCTAATGTTGAAAGGGAACCGGTTTCACTTGGCATTTTCTCCCCCTTTTCTTGTGCTAATGGAGTTTGTGAAGAGGACAAATTTTTCTCTTCAGCCTCTTGGAGAGTATTTTCTTTCCATTCCTCCTAGTTCATGAACTGTTCAAGCTCTGGTCTAGATGTATGAATATAATAGGTATATTTCTGCTCTATCCTCATCTTTGAAACAATTCCAAAAGGTTCATAAGACCAAGTAAAACTATTCTTGAAATTCATACTCCTTAGGATAGCATCTAGATCTTGTCCTGCTTCCCTTGTATTGCATATAAAAGGGCCAAACTGAGTTTTTAATTTGAAATGGGATTTCTTCTTGGCTGCCTGAAAATGTATCGCATCCATTTTTATCATTTGTTTGATGAATTCCAAAGAAAATATCCTTATGGGCACATACTTAGGAAGCTTATAGGGGGCTAATTCACAACCATAAATTCTGATTTCTGAGTAGCTTTGATATAGGTACCAGTCATCCTTTTTTGTTTGCTTAATATGGTGTAAAATCCTCTTTATCTTTGAATATATCCTTGGCTTTGTATTCATTTTCAATAAGCTTACTACCACATGAAAAAACTAGTCTACAAACCGTCTGAAATATAATTTTGTGTTTTCCTTCCTAACCAAAGGGGTCCAGTGAATTACTGGTAAAGGATTGCCCTGATCATCCACCTTTTGTAGTTGAAAAGGGAATTTCTCCGATTGATAATAAATAAATAGATACACAAGGACTGAGGCATATCTAAAAATTCCTTCTTTTGATAAATAAACAAACTTCTCATGGGTCCTCTCTTCTATAAGTTCACCATAACAAAAGATAATTGGTGGCTTTTTCTCACTTGAAAAAATTGAAATAAAAGCAAAGATATGCTCATCAATCCACTGGTTTGAATTATAGCCCAGAATATAAGAGATAATGGAGACACTTTGTTTGGTAATTTTAGGGAAAATGGATACTGATTATGGAGGGATTTTTTTAGGTATTGGGACATCATTTGACAGAAAATTTTCAAAAAACTTTACTCTTTGTGGAAAGTCCAAATTTTTGTATATTTCCATAAGAAAATATGGGTAGAATGGTTTTGCAAAGGGGTCATCCTTGATTTGGAGAATTTGAGAAATTGCATGGGCATTGATGTAGAAGAGGGTTTCTCCATTTTGTGCAACTACAAATCTTTGACTGGGTATGTAATGAAGTTGACAGGAGGTAAAAAATTCAGGAAAATATGGCACCTGAGGGAAAATATACTGGGGTAATGTTGAATTCTAGAGGCCGACTTCATCACTGTTGTCGAGGTGTTTTTGATGCAGCCAATTGTGAATTTCATGAAGATCAAATTCACAATTGATCTCAAATATCCAATAGAAATGGTCTACTAATGGTTGATGATCTAAATCAATAGCTGGAGGTGGTATTGAGGTATCCTTGGAAGTAGATTACTCCTAAAGCTGCAAGGTACTTTGCTCATGCACAAAAATTTGCATTTAGCTCTCACTATAATGAAGGTACATTCCCATCAATTATTTTATGGAATGCTATATTTGGACACTTAGACTATGACAACCTTCGATTTTTGAAGAAAAATGGTGTTACTAGATTGCCTACAATTCCTAGGAAACTTAAGCAATGTGATGCTTGTATTCTAGGAAAGCATAGCAAACATTCCTTTCATGATTCGCATTCTAGAGCACAAAGAAAACTTAAGCTTATTCAATCATATTTATTTGGCCCCATGCTTGTTCCTTCTACAAATGGAAATAAATATATGATGACATTTATTGATTATTATAGCAGAATGTTTTTGGTTTACTTATTGAAGAACAAATCTGATGCTTTTCAAACATTCAAGAATTTTCATGCATGGATTTAAAATGATGCATAAACTCATATTGTTTCTTTGCGCACTGATAATGGAAAGGAATACACTTCAAAATAATTTGAAAACTATCTTCGTCAACATGGGATCAAACATCAAACAAGCATGCCCTATAATCCCCAACATAATAGTGTAGTTGAAAGAATGAACATGAAAATTTTAAATATGGTTCGCTCCATGATGTGTTTCAAGAATTTAAAATTGATGTTTTGGGTTGATGTAGTTCTATGTGTTGTGTACATAAAGAATAGGTGTCCTTCTACTACAGTGAGAAATAAAACTCCTTATGAAATGCGGCATGGCCACATTCCTTCGGTAAAGAATTTTAGGGTATTTGGTTCCACCTATTATGCTTTGATACCTAAGGAAAAAATAAATAAACTTGGTGCTATAAGTCGAAAATGTATCTTCTTGGGGTATTCCAATACCTCCAAATAATATCATCTCTATGATGAAGTCAACAAGAAGTTTGTAGTATCTAGAGATGTTATATTCCTTGAATATTCCAAGACTAACAATGTTGTTGAGCGACAGCTTGATCACTTGGATAAATTCACACATGCGAAGTCATTCCGAGAATTTGATAATAAGATTCCACATTTGGAAGGGGGGATTCCTATACTGAATCAATCTGTGAAATCATCTTCCAAAGAACTCTATCCCCCACATGAAGAACCAACCACGGATGAAACCTTGAATGATGTGATTGACAAAATTGGGAGACTGAATCTTGATTCAATCTCAACTTAGTCAAATGAGCAGCCTGGGCCATCTCAGAAATGTCCCCCAAAATGGCGGACAAAGACACTAGAAAATGTTGATCCCAATGAGGTTGGAAAGACAAACAAGAAGTTCCACCAGGAAAAATGGAAGAGATGTAGATGATTTCGATTCACCTGTTGATATGGATGTTTCTTATAATTGTGAATTGAATTTGTCTACAGATCCTAAACTGACTTCCTTCAAAGAATATGCTTCTCATGATGAATGGAATGAAGCGATGCAAAAGGAGTATGATTCCTTGATAAATAATGGCACTTGGAAGGTTATTGATCCTCCATTGGGAACCAAACCAATCAGCTACAAGTGGGTCTCCAAGAACAAGTACAAAGCGGATGGCTCACTTGAGAAGCACAATTACAGGCATGTGGAAAAAGGTTTTGCACATAAATAAGGGGTTGATTATGAGGAAAATTTTTCCCCCACAGCAAAATGGGCTACCATTCGAACACTCTTTTCCTTAGTAGCTCAGAATGGTTGGAAATTCCATCAGATGGATGTAAACATTACCTTTTTGAATGGAGATCTAAAGGAGAAGGTTTTTGTGTCCCAGCCAAAAGGATTTGTTAAGAAGTGCCAAGAACCCAAAGTATGCAAACTTATAAAATCCTTGTATGGCCTCAAGAAAGCACTGCGAGCCTGGTATGAGAAGTTAATTGAGCATCTTCTGAAACTTAACTTCAAACATTTTGATCTTGATGGTGCAACTTTGTTTGTCAAGAAAGTTGGAAAAACAATTGTATATCTTGTGGTCTATCTAGATGATATTTTGATGACATGGAACAATGAGATTTATATTTCATCCATAAAGAAGGAATTGAAGAAAGGTTTTAAAATGGCTGATTTGGGCTATGTTCACTACTATCCTGGCATTGAAGCGACTCAACATCCTAAATTTATATTCCTTTCTCAGAAGAAGTACATTGGAGATCAATTGAAGAAGTTTGGCATGACTGAATGCAATCCTTTGACCACTCCAATGGAACAAAAATTGAAGCTCACATCCATTGAAGGGAAAAAATTTGAGGATGCAACAAAGTATAGACAACTTGTAAGAAGTCTCATCTACCTATCTACTACCAGACCAAACATCTCATTTGTTGTTGGAATTCTCTCCAGGCTTATGCAAAAACTTTGTAAAGGACATTAGTCTACTGCAAAAAGAGTTCTAAAGTACTTGAAAGGGACTCAAGACTTTGGACTGAAATATACACAGGTGTGTGACTTCAACTTGATTGGATACTCTGATTCAAACTTTGATGGAGACAAAGAAACTGGGGTGTCTACTTCAGGTTATAATATGAGCCTTGGATCAGGATTTGTCTCCTGGAGATCACACAAACAGTCAGTTCCAGCAAATTCCATAACTAAGGCAGAATATGTGGCATTAGCTGAAGCGACAATGGAAATTGTGTGGCTCACGAATATCCTAGAATATTTACATATAAAACAAATGAATTCAACTCCACTCATGATCGACAACACTTCTTCAATAAATTTGGCCAAGAACCCAAAGTTTCGTGATTGAACGAAGCACATCAATACAAAATACCAGATCATGTTGAGGCCAAAACAATCCATCTACGTCATCGTTCCACAAATGAGCAGACTATAGACATCTTCACCAAAGTGTTTGGAAGATAAAAGTTTGAAAAATTCAGAACGATGCTTGGACTCAACAACATCCCTTCAGATTAAAGCGGGGGGGGGGGGGGAATGTTGATACCTAATCCTAAGGGATTGGGTGAAATTTTACATTAGTGTAAAATAGGAAATAAAGAAGTCTGAGAGACATTGGGAAATGAATCCCAACAGTCTCACCTCCATGTATATATTCATAGGCACCCTCAATCAATTCATACGAGTTATTTTGTGGAGTTACCTCCAAACCTGACAAAAATGTATGTCATAGAAAGGTATCCAAGATATCAAAGAGGTATGTGACTAATATTAGACTGAAGAGGGAATGTAAATCAAAGCCTTTAAAGCTATTAGGGATATTCATCTACTTTCCAAATATATTCGAAGAAATAAGTATTGATTTCTTATGGTTTATTCGATCAATTATCAATAATGGATGCAAATCCTCCAATATCCATATTTCTTCTTTATAAAGATAATCAATATTCTTTATGATAATATATTAGAGAAAATAAGTCTCAAATATAATAATTTTGAGAACTGCAATTACAACTTTAGCAATTTCAAGTTTCCATGCAATTAAAATCCTTTAACATAAACTCAAATTTTCTATATTTTTTTTATATTTTGAGAACTGCAATTACAACTTTAGCAATTTCAAGTTTTCATGCAATTAGAATCCTTTAACATAAACTCAAATTTTTATTTGAATTCAATTGTAAAATCCAACCCTTTTTTTTTAAGGAGTAATTTAAGTCTCCTCAAAACCTATTGAAAAATTATAATAATATAAAATATAAAACTATATGCATTCTATCCTCCTTTCGTTCTAAACTCACAACTATTACTAAAAACTTTTTCTTTTTATTCTAAACTCACAACTATTCCTAAAACTTCTCTGTAGGTGTATCACTAAAATAAATTTCAAAAACACATCTCTATTGGTCCTGGCTAAAATTATGGTGTATCCCGAGTCCTGTGATTGAAATATCTTTATTCAAGAAAAGAAAAGCATTTAAATAATGAAAAATTTTGTGTAATACAAATATTTATCATGGTTTAAAAAAAATATGTTATTATATTTTTTAACTTTATTATTATGATATAAATATTTTATCAATAATACAAATATTTATTATGGTTTATGATAATTAGTTTTTTATTTAAAATCATTTTAATTATTATTATTATGATTTATTTATTAAATATAAATGAGAATTTAATAATTTTTTTAACTTACTAAATAATTACATTAATAATAAATATATTTATAATTTAAATAAATATATTATTTTTATAATATTAATAAATTAAATTAAAATACTAACCTAAATAATAAAATCTACTTATTATAATAATAATTATAATAAATTATATATATCACTATAACTTTATCATCTTTTAAACAATATTTTTATTTATAGGGCTATAAATTCAATATGCAAATCTCCCGTAAATCAAACATAATAATAATAAAATAGTCTAAAAAAATATCATAATCTAAATCATAATTTTGCATACTAAATTCTATGAATATTCTCATTATAACATAGTTATGGAGCCTAGATATATAAATCTTGCAAAATATTCCTAAAATATAAATGCATATAAAACATTAAAAAAAATTGACTCATCTAATACTTTATCCTTGGTTGAGGATGAAGTCATGTCTCCTAGCACTAATCGTTATTCTCTATAAAAGTTGCACCCATCTCTGCCTTAAAGAAACTTAGTGAGAGCATTCTAAGAACACGGAAAGCAAGAATAGAAGTTTCTCTAATTTCTTCTCTCGACCGAGATTCTGCAAGTCCAAAAGACTAGGGAGCTTCTAACAACTTCATTTGTAATTAATTTGTTTTTCCTTGGACTAAAATTTATCTCTCTAACTCTCAAGCTCCTATTCCTTAATTCTAGCCCAAATGACTTTCCAACATTGGTCTTATACATCGTAACACTATATAGTCCATGTTGGTAACACTATATAGTCCATGTTGGTATGAAAGTGTAGCTCCCTTGGAAACCATAGTTGGCTTCTAATTGGGAGTATTGCTTTTGTTGTAGAATGGAGTGCATGAAGAAAGTATGGTGTTGTTTCTTTTCAAAAATTGCCTATCTTAGGGGGTGAAGGAATAAAAAAAACTTAGATCACCATCCAACGGATAATAAACAAGTGAAAAGAAAAATTGAGGGCCAAAATTACTAGTTACAAGTGCCACAACAGGTCTGCACTAGAATGAGTTGGAATCCTAACCCAAGGTTGAGTGAAGAAATAGAAAAGACTTAGATCACCAACAAGCGTAGTAGCAGGTCTGCACTAGAATGAGTTGGAATCCTAACCCATGGTTGAGTGAAGGAATAGAAAAAACTTAGATCACCAACAAGCGAAGTGGAAAACCTAGAGTGCAATAGTGCAATAATAAACAAGAGAGGAAGAATTGAGGGCCAAAAATACCAGTGACAAGTGCCACGACAAGTCTGTACTAGAGTGAGTTGGAATCATAACCCAGGGTTGTGGTAATGAAAGATTCTGGAAGGTGGTGCAAGATTCTTATCACCCATTCCTCCATTCATATCATGGATGGTGTCCATATCTTGATTTATTATTTGCCAGTGTGGTCACCATGAATGTGGGTTGCATGATATTTATGGGATGGGTTGAGCATAGACCTTGGCATTAATAAAAAGAAACCACCCTTTTTGTCTTTTGTTGCCCAGTTTGCGGTCTGATTGGCACGCGAGGAAGATTTCAGTAATAATTATAGCAAATCGATTAGAAAGTATTCACCATAATTACTTGGAGAGACACGGTCCAATATGGAACAGTCTCTGCAAGTCCGCTTACATTTGAAAGCTTTAACCAACTTTTTGAAGTTCAGTGAAAGCAGTTGTACGTAGGAATTCATTACTCTTCTTGTGAAGGTAATGTTAAATAGTTTAATGTCTAATAAATGATTATATGCCTGCCTTCACTGAAAAAGATAATGGCATACATGTTTTGCTCTAATCTCTTTTCTGTGTATTTGTTTGCTTTCCTTAATTTTTCACATAACGAGTTTTTTATTACACCGAATCTGGAAGCAGTAATAAACTTCCAAACATTATATTCACTCGGTTATTAATCCAAGTTTATTAATACATTGAATAACGACCTCATTATGGGCAGTTGCCAAAATAATCAATATATATATATATATACACTCTACTGATTTTCATATATTCACATCAAATTATGATTTGTTTTTTCTCATATTTATTGTTTTTACGTGTCACTTTAAATTACTTCTGAGCAGAAGCCCCTCATGCGATCTCGAAATATATTTAATGATCCGAAACACAGAAATTAAAATATCATCGTTATGTATGATTAATCTCAGAGCAGAGCAAGCAATAAATTTACATCAGAACTAGGCAGTCGAGACACATTATTTAGGCTAAAAACCTTTATTTAATTACATTTGATGACAAAGATCAGCTTTTCTAAATATATGTGTATGCCTTGCAAACAAGTTTGCAAATGTTGTGTTAACTCAATATTAACTTAGCGTAACGTAGACCCAACGCCGCCGCCTCCTCCAAAACCCGCTCTCCCGCCTGCTCCACCACCAACGCCACCACCTCCCCCAGCTCTTCCTCTTACACCACCACCAGCTCCACCTCCTCCTCCGCCACCACCACCAGCGCCAGCGCCGCCGCCTAATCCAGCAGCTCCTCCACCGGCTCCACCTCCTGCTCCGCCGCCAAATCCCCAACCTCCGCCACTGGCTCCGCCTCCACCTCCACCACCTCCACCGGCTCCACCTCCTCCTCCACCACCAGATCCTCCCCCTGCTCCACCACCGAATCCACTACCCCAACCGGCTCCTCCTCCCACACCGCCACCTTTACCGGCTCCTCCTCCTACACCACCTCCAACCCCTCCACCAAAACCACCACCTCCACCACCTCCTCCTCCCACTCCGCCACCTTTACCGGCTCCCCCTCCAACTCCTCCTCCCACTCCTCCACCTTTACCAGCTCCTCCTCCAAATCCACCTCCAGCTCCGCCACCAAAACCACCACCTCCACCGGCTCCTCCTCCCCATTCCGCCACCTTTACCGCCCTCCATCTCCTCCTCCCACTCCTCCACCTTTACCAGCTCCTCCTCCAAATCCACCTCCAGCTCCGCCACCAAAACCACCACCTCCACCGGCTCCTCCTCCCATTCCGCCACCTTTACCTGCTCCCCCTCCAACTCCTCCTCCCACTCCTCCACCTTTACCAGCTCCTCCTCCAAATCCACCTCCAGCTCCGCCACCAAAACCACCACCTCCACCGGCTCCTCCTCCCATTCCGCCACCTTTACCAGCTCCCCCTCCAACTCCTCCTCCCACTCCTCCACCTTTACCAGCTCCTCCTCCAAATCCACCTCCAGCTCCGCCACCAAAACCACCACCTCCACCGGCTCCACCTCCTACGCCCCCGCCAGCTCCTCCACCTTTACCCGCTCCTCCTCCTACTCCCCCGCCAGCTCCGCCACCCAATCCACCACCTCCACCAGCTCCTCCTCCAGCTCCCCCGCCAGCTCCGCCACCCAATCCACCACCGCCACCAGCTCCTCCACCTACTCCGCCGCCACCGCCAGCACCTGCACCACCTCCAAATCCCCCACCACCACCGGCTCCTCCTCCTATACCACCAGCCAGGCCCCGTCCAACTCCTGCACTATAACCTCCACTACCTCCTTGACCACGACGGTACCTTTTCCTGATTCCGCCGCCAAAATCTCCACCAGCAGCACCACCACCACCTCCAAGATCTCCAGCATTGAATAAATCAGGTTTGGCAATTTGTTCAGCAACATTCGCTATTGTGCCACTGCTGACCTCTCCCACAATAAACATCACACTCAAACTCACAACAAGAAGCACAAGTTTGAACTCCATCGCAATTTCGATCGAATTCCAGAGCATCCAACAATCAAGAAACGTTATGATTGTAAATTTAAGCTTCCCTTGTGAATGGCCCCCTCATTTAAAGAAGAGGAATATGATATCTGCGCCGAATGCAAGGGCAGTGTACCAATCATGGTTATTCAGAGCCCGTACTAGCAATAAACTCTAAGAAGGAACCGTCTCTTTCTAGCATGACTATTTTGCTTTGCATTAACTTCTTCCGATAGAAATCCAACAGAAATCCAACTAACCATTAATCCTATGAAGTCTAAATCTCGGCTGCTTGAAATTCTATGAAGTTTGAACAGTAAATCCATGTATCATAATCTTTCTGCCATGACCAAGCCAGTTCATAACGTTTTAATGCAACTTGTGCATTACTTTGCTCTACAAGATCATTACAGTGGCATGTGTGCATTTTGTTGCAAATCCTGAGTTGAAACGTTGTCATAACGCGGAAAAGGTAAAAGTTGCGTGAATGAGGGAGCAGCAGTGGGCTTTCTAGTTAGAACCGACGCCGATGGCAATTATGATTGCCGACCTTCGGTAGCCACAAATATCCAACGCAGATCATCAGGAAAATTTCCTGACATTGCAGGTTTGATTTATTTATGAGTTTGTGGAATTGCAGCTGGCATTTTTTTTAAACGTACGATATATAGAGTTAGCTGTATAGGGTTGGTTTAACGTAAATCTAAATGCCATAGTTTAACCCGTTTTAAATTTGTAGAAAATTTGTCGAGAAATCTATGGAAATTTCAACAGGAATTTTTGTAAAGCTTATAGTTGTCGGGCTTTAAAATTTTAAACACAATTCAAACACTTTTACCTCTAAATTTTTTGAAATTTCTTTTGCGGATTCAGACCATTTCTTGCCAGCGAATTTCCATGTCATCAAGCATTCATAGACTGCTGTAACCTTTTTTTATCATTTGACGTTCTCCTGTCAATTAAGTTCACAATTTTTTTCTTATTTTCAAATTGCAGCAGTCTATGAAATCACATATTTATATTTATTATTATTACTATTGTTATTATTGATATTATATATTTATTTTAATCATAATATGGATCATATAATATTGAATTCTAAACTTTATATTTATCAATATATATGTTTTTTTTAATATAAAATTTAAAAAGATATTTATATTTTAAAAAATTTATTTTTTGGATTTTCTCTCAATTTCTAGTTAACATGGATATAGGTTTATTAATAATAATAATTTATTTATTATCATAACAAAGTGATTATAAAAATAGGGGAAAAAATCTAATTAGTAAATTACTCATTAACGGTTAGAGAGATGGAGAAACACCAAAAGATGGAGAAACTGAAGAAATGAGAAAAGTAATCGAGGAGTGCCTTATCAACCTAGACTTTCACTTGGTCAAGCAAAATCTTCTTTTTAGAGTCATGGATGGAGCACTTGGTATTCAATTCCCTCTCCCATGTGCCTTCAATGACTCCCAACTCTTCGGAAAGCCTTAGTTTTCCTAGTTGCTCCATGGTGATCAATCTCTCAGGCATGGAAGCTCAATGCCAACAACACAGATGGAGAAGCTTTTTGTTGGAAAATTAATCTCAACCACCGAGTTATTAAAGTGACATCAACCATACTTAAAGTACTAGTACTGGAAGTTGCAGGAAGGACTTAGTTTAAATGAAGTTCTAAGCATGAGTAAGTCTCACAGGTATATTTTGTCTTGTCATGTATTAATGTATTAGAAATGTATGTTTTGATATGACAAGCATATTTGTTACATGTTTTTGGACAATGAGTTATGTTTAAAGGTTATTATTTTTTTTTAACCGTTAAAATGGAAGCATCAAGCACAAGCTTGAATAATCCACAAATACCTCCTTTTAATGGAAAAAATTATGATTATTGGATTATTACAATGAAGACTGTGTTTTCTTCTCAACATATTTTGGATTTTCTTGAGAATGGGTTCCAAGAACAAGCAGATGCAACAACATACAATGATTTGACACAAGCAGAAAAGGATTTGTTGAGAGACAACATGAAGAAGGACTCAAAAGCCATATTCTACATTTTTTAAGCAGCTCATGAAAGTATCTTCCCTAGGATTGAAGCAACAACAAAGTCCAGGCAAGCATGAGATACCCTCCAAACAACCTACCAAGGAATGGAAAATTTTAGGACAAAAAAACAACAAATGCTAAGAATACATTTTGAGACAATTTGTATGAAAGAGTCTAAGAATGTAGACTCATTTTTTACATATGTAATTGGACTGGTTACTCAAATCAGGTCTCATTCTGAGACACTCGAAGAAAGTAGAATAGTTGAGAAATTTTTGAGAAGCCTGCTAGCAAGATTTGATGCCATTGTGGTGGCCATAGAAGAGACAAAGGATCTCTCAAAGTTTTTAGTGGATGGGCTTCATGCATCACTAATTTCTCATGAACCTATACTGAACAGAGCAAAAAAAACCTTGTTATAGCATGCCTTCAAGACACAAGTTTCATTTGGTCAAGGTAGAGACATAGGAAGATCAGATGCTAGAGGTAGAGGAAAAAACCCACACAAAGGCAGAAGAGGAAACCCTTCAAATTCAAGTGGAAGGGGTAGCGATCAAACTTCAATTCAAGGCCCAAGCCAAAATCAAGCATAGGGTGAGAGGTATAATAAATCTCAAGTTCAATGTCATTACTTTAAGAAGTATGGTCATTATGCAAATGAATGTAGAAAGAAGAAACATGATATAAGTAGAAAACCATGTGAAAATTTCATAAAGGAAAATGAGAACCATGATATCATGTTTTTAGCTTTTAATGTAGCATAAGAAAAATAAGGAGATGTATGGTTTCTAGATTCAGGGTACAACAACCACATGACAAGGAACATAGAAATGTTTTGAAATCTAGATGAAAGTGCGAAATCTAAAGTGACATTAGGGGCTGATGGCAAAGTATCTATCATGGGCGAAGCAAGAGTCAACATTCTAACAAATAAGGGGGAGAAGAAGTATATTTCATATGTTTATTTTGTCCCTAGTTTGAAGCATAACCTCATAAGAATTGGGAAGCTCATACAAAAGGGATACAATATATTTTTCAAAAATGATGATTGCACAATTTTGGATAAGTCGCAAACAAATAGCTGATTGAAAACGTTCAGATGACAAACAATAGGATGTTTCCTCCCAAGTTAAAACCATATCCTAAGCAAGAATCAAGCACAAATATTAATGAATTCACAATAGAATGAAAGAAATGTAGCAACTGTCACACAAGTCAATTTTCAAACAGAGGTTAAAGATGAAAACAAGTTATCGCATTTGAGATTTGGCCATCTTAATTTTGGAGGTTTGAATTTGTTGCATAGGAAAGGCATGGTGAAAGGATTGCCACTCATTGAAAAACTAGACAACCTATGTGAAGGATGCATCTTTGGCAAACAACGTAGAGAATCATTTCCAACAGGAAAGTCGGTAAGGGAAAAGGCACCCTTGGAGATTGTCCATTCAGATTTATGTGGACCAATGCAGATACCATCAATTGGTGGAAGTTATTATTCTTTCACTTTCGTAGATGATCATACAAGGAAGACATTGGTATACTTCCTAAAACATAAAAGTTAAGTGTTTGAGCACTTCCACCAATACAAAGCTCTTGTTGAGAAGAAAAGTGGACACTACATCAAAGTATTGAGGATTGATAGAGGTTGCGAGTACATCTCAAATGAGTTCCTACTTTTCTAGAGGGAACATGGAATTCACAAGCAATTTACAACAAGGTATACATCTCATCAAAATGGTGTCGCGGAAAGGAAAAATACGACCATTATGGAAATTGAAAGGAATATGTTGAAGGCAAATCATTTTCCAAATGATTATTGGGCTGAAGATGTCGTTTGCGCAACATATATCATTAATAGGTTTCCAACCAAAAGTGTCAATAATATGGTTCCTGAAGAGGCATGGAGTGGAAGAAAGCATGGTGTCACTCACATGATAGTGTTCAAATGTGTGGCTTATGCACATGTCTCGGATGAATTAAGGAAAAATTTGGACATCAAGGGGTAGAAATGCATATTTTTTGGATATAGTGGTGAATACAAGGCATGCAAGCTCTATAATCCATTAACCAAGCAGATCATAATCAGCAAAGATGTGTAGTTCATAGAAGAGGAAGCATGAGATGGAAGTTTAGAGAAGGCAATCAATATGAAAACATGTATACCTCATGAAGACTGAGAGGAATTGATCGCGACAAGTGATTCCTCAATTATGACACCATGAAAAGTGACATAGCAGTGCCTTATCAACCTAGACTTCCACTTGGTCAAGCAAGATCTACTTTTAGAGTCATGGATGGAGCACTTGGTATTCAATTCCCTCTCCCATGTGCCTTCAATGACTCCCAACTCTTCGGAAAACCTTATTTTTCCTAGTTCCTCCATGGTGATCAATCCCTCAAGCATGGAATCTCATTGCCAACAAAACAGATGGAGAAGATTTTTTTTGGAAAAGTAATCTCAACCACCGAGTTACTAGAGTGACATCAACCATACTTAAAGTACTATTACTGGAAGTTGCATGAAGGACTTAGCTTAAATGAAGTTCTGAGCACAAGTAAGTTTCACGGGTATATATTGTCTTGTCATGTATTAATGTATTAGAAATGTTTGTTTTGATATAACAAGAATATTTGTTACACGTTTTTGGACAATGGGTTACACTTTTAATCTCCCTGACTTTGTTTTCTTGAGTAATTTAATCTCAGCCAGTGTCTTTTGAGGAAGAATCCTCTGTTTTAATTTTTCACATGGTATGAGAGCCAAGTTTAACATTGTTTTTACTAGGTGTTAAAGGTTGTTTAGAAGGCGCTTGAGAAAATATTTTTGTTTAACCATTAAAATGGAAGCATTAAGCACAAGCTTGACTAATCCACAAACACCTCCTTTTAATGGAAAAAATTATGATTATGGGCTATTACAATGAAGGCTTTGTTTTCTTCTCAACATATTTTGGATTTTCTTGAGAATGGGTTCCAAGAACGAGAAGATGCAACAACATACAGTGATTTGACACAAGAAGAAAAGGATTTGTTGAGAGAAAACATGAAGAAGGACTCAAAAGCCATATTCTACATTTTTTAAGCATTTCATGAAAGTATCTTCCCAAGGATTGAAGCAACAACAAATTCCAGGCAAGCATGAGATACCCTCCAAACAGCCTACCAAGGAATGGAAAATTTTAGGACAACAAAACTACAAACGCTGAGAATACATTTTGAGACAATTTATATGAAAGAGTCTGAGAATGTAGACTCATTTTTTACACATGTAATTGGACTGGTTACTCAAATAAGGTCTCATTCTAAGACACTTGAAGAAAGTAAAATAGTTTAGAAATTTTTGAGAAGTTTGCTAGCAAGATTTGATGCCATTGTGGTGGCCATAGAAGAGACAAAGGATCTCTCAAAGTTTTCAGTGGATGGGCTTCATGCATCACTGATTTCTCATGAACACATATTGAACAGAGCAACAAAATCCTTATTAGAGCAAGCCTTCAAGACACAATTTTTATTTGTTCAAGGTAGAGACATAGGAAGATCAGATGCTAGAGGTAGAGGAAAAATCCCACACGAAGGCAGAAGAGGCAAACCTTCAAATTCAAGTGGAAGGGGTAGCGATCAAACTTCAAGTCAAGGCCCAAGCCAAAATCAAGCATAGGGTGAGAGGTATAATAAATCTCAATTTCAATGTCATTACTATAAGAAGTATGGTCATTATGAAAATGAATGTAGAAAGAAGCAACATGATATAAGTAGCAAACCATGTGAAAATTTCATAAAGGAAAATTAGAACCATGATATCATGTTTTTAGCTTGTAATGTAGCATAAGAAAAACAAGGAGATGTATGGTTTCTAGATTCAGGGTACAAAAACCACATGACAGGGAACATAGAAATGTTTTGAAATCTAGATGAAAGTGCGAAATCTAAAGTGACATTAGGGGTTGATGGCAAAGTATCTGTCATCGGAAAAGGAAGAGTCAACATTTTAACAAATAAGGGGGAGAAGAAGTATATTTTAGATGTTTATTTTGTCCCTGGTTTGAAACATAACCTCATAAGCTCTGGGAAGCTCATGCAAAAGGGATACAATGTATTTTTCAAAAATGATGATTCCACAATTTTGGATAAGTTGCAAACAAATAGCTGATTGAAAATTTTCTGATGACAAACAATATGATGTTTCCTCTCAAGTTAAAACCATATTCGAAGGAAGAATCAAGCACAACTATCAATGAATTCACAATAGAATGAAAGAAATGTAGCAACTATCACACAAGTCAATTTTCAAGCAGAAGATAAAGATGAAAACAAGTTATGGCATTTGATATTTGGTCATCTTAATTTTGGAGGTTTGAATTTGTTGCATAGGAAAGGCATGGTGAAAGGGTTGCCACGCATTGAAAAATCAGACAACCTATGTGAAGGATGCATCTTGGGCAAACAACATAGAGAATCATTTCCAAAAGGAAAGTCAGTAAGGGAAAATGCACCCTTGGAGATTGTCCATTCAGATTTATGTGAACCAATGCAGATACCGTCAATTGGTGGAAGTTATTATTTTTTGACTTTCATAGATGATTATACAAGGAATACACTGGTCTACTTCCTAGAACATAAAAATGAAGTGTTTGAGCACTTCCACCAATACAAAGCTCTTTTTGAGAAGCAAACTGGACACTACATCAAAGTATTGAGGACTGATAGAGGTTGCGAGTACATCTCAAATGACTTCCTACTTTTCTGGAGGGAACATGGAATTCACAAGCAATTTACAACAAGGTATACATCTCACCAAAATGGTTTCCTAGAAAGGAAAAATAGGACCATTATGGAAATGGCACTAAATATGTTGAAGGCAAAGCATTTTCCAAATTATTATTGGGCTGAAGATGTCACTTGCGCAACATATATCATTAATATGTTTCCAACCAAAAGTGTCAGAATACGGTTCCTAAAGAGGCATGGAGTGGAAGAAAGCATGCTGTCACTCACATGAGAGTGTTCAGATGTGTGGCTTATGCACATGTCCCTAATGAATTAAGGAAAAATTTGGACATCAAGGGGAAAAAATGCATATTTTTTGGATATAGTGATGAATCCAAGGCATGCAAGCTCTACAATCCATTAACCAAGAAGGTCATAATCAGCAAAGATGCACAGTTCATAGAAGAGAAAGCATGAGATGGAAGTTTAGAGAAGACAATCAATGTGAAAACATGTATACCACATGAAGACGGAGAGGAATTGACCGCGGCAAGTGATTCCTCAATTATGACACCTCCTACACCTATACAATCTCAACAAAGTAGTCACCAAGTGACACCATCAACAAATAATAGGACAGTGACACATAGTCGGGAATGTAATACTCCAAGCACACCGCAAAGATGACTTCAAGTGCAACATCATGTGACATGTCAAGTCCATCTTCTACAAGCATACTGAGAAAAAAATTCAGATTTAAATGAGATATATGAGGAAAATGAAGTTGATAGTAGTGTTGGTATGAATTCCTTATTTGCATTGTTTTTTCATGAGGATGCAGTCAACAAAGAAAAGTGAGTTTCAAAAATGGATGAAGAAATAGAAGAAATAGAAAAGAAGGACACATGGGAGTTAGTGGACCTTCTACAAGGAAAATAAGTCATTGGAGTGAAGTGGGTATATAATACCAAGAGTGATGTTGAAGGAAAGATTGAAAGGCATAAAGCAAGGCTAATTTTCAAAGGATACAAGCAATAGCATGGAAGAGATTATGCGGAGACATTTGCGCCAGTTGCAAGGATGGAGATAATGTGTACAATGTTGTCAATTGTCGTGCAACATCAATGGAAAGTGTATCAAATGGACATAAAATCGATGTTCTTTAATGGAGTGCTAAAAGAGGAAGTATATGTTGCACAATCACCTAGTTATGAGGTAGAAGGCCAAGAAGAAAAGGTTTATAGTTTGAGGAAATCTCTTTATTGGCTGAAGCAAACATCACGTGCATGGTATAGTAGGATAGATGCTTACTTGATGGACAATGGGTTCAACCAATGTGACAATGAGACTACTCTCTACATCAAAGAGGGTGATGGTAAGCTTCTTATTGTTGTTATATATGTAGATGATTTGATTTTTACAGGGAGTGATGATTTACTCATCGCTGATTTAAAAAAAGTCATGAAAAGTGATTTTGAAATGACTGACTTGGGGTTGTTAAGGTATTTTTTTTGCATAGAAGTGAAGCAAATATAAAATGGTATTTTTATTTCCCATGCAAAGTATGTATCCGAAATTTTAGAGAGGTTTAATATACATAACAGCAAGCCCGCACCAACTCCAACTGCCATGGGGTTGAAGTTGAGAAAAGAAAATTGTAGCAGTAATGTTAATTCGACATTATACAAAAGTATGGTGGGAAGCTTAATGTATTTGACCGCAACTAGGCCTAATATAATGCATGCAATGAGTTTGGTGTCAAGGTTCATGGAGACACCCAAGGAGACACATTGGAAAGTAGCCAAAACGATTTTAAAGTATGTCAATGGGACAAAGGAGTATGGTATTTTGTACACTACTACAAATTATTTTAGGTTGGTTGATTACACTGATAGTGACTAGGCAGGAAATTTTGATGATAGAAAGAGCATGTCAGGATATGTTTTTCACTTAGGTCCGGGAACCATTTCATGGGCCTCCAAGAAGCAGTCGATAATTTCATTGTCAATAACAGAAGTTGAATATGTCGTCGCAACAACAACAACGTGTCAAGTAGTTTGGATGAGAAGAATGTTGAGGGATTTATGCCACGAGCAAGAGGGAATAAAAACTATTTTATGCTACAATACTTCCGCAATTACTCTATCAAAGAGTTATGTTTTTTACAAGAGGACCAAGCACATTGACACTAAATATGATTTTATAAGAGAATTGGTTAACAATGGTGAAATTGTGTTGCAACATTGTAGGTCAGAAGAACAATTTGCAGACATCTTCACAAATCCATTGGCACATGAAAATTTTGTTTATCTCATAGATTTTTTGGGAATTGTCAGTGGTGGCAGTTGCGATTAAAGGGGGTGTTGGAAAATTAATCTCAACCACCGTAGTTATTATACTGACATCATCCATACTTAAAGTACATTGTTACTGCAGGTTGAAGATTCTATTTGCAGGTTGAAGGATTTAGCTTAAATGAAGTTCTAAACAAGAGTAAAAATACCCCATTCTTCATGAGTAATTAAAGTCAAATGACCATTTAATGAAAATTTGGTGAAATGTATGGTTAGACATTAATTCCTCGAGTGTTATTTACTATATGCAACCTCCACAAGTTCATAAAATCATTAACTGTTATTTACAATAAGCAACCCCTGCAAGTTCAAAAAATCATTTTTGTACAGTGGTCCATCATGTGTCTTAATATTGTCTTGTCATGTATTAATGTATTTTTTGATATAACAAGCATAAATAAGTCTTTTGCAATAGTAGGGGTTTTAAGTCTGAGAGGTCAATCGGAGAAAATTGTGAAACATTTTATGTTGAGCGGGTGTAAAAAGTGATGTTTTACTTGGTGAAAAAGCTACAACCTCCATGGGAATGTATTTAATGTTTTAGAAAATATAAACCAATTTTTTTTTTATGGTGTTGCTCTCACTTACTCTGTTTTACTCTATTTAACTCCGCTTAAATTTTTGAGCTAACTTTATTTCACTTTCTCAAGTCAATTATAATTTAATCTCCCGAACTTGTTGTCTTTAGTAATTTAATCTTTGCCGCTGCCTTTTGAGGAAAAATCCTATGTTTTAATTTTTCACACTTTTGACGAACTAAATGTCTTGACTTGCTACGAGAGGGCCAAGATGATGTGACTTACCATTAACCATCAACATGCAAATGAACACATCTAGGATTTAAGAAATCAATCCCTAGTTTCCTATCTAGTTTCACATATTTGGGTAGCTGGTCCTCCCCTCACTCAGAATAGTGTTAGTTTTGGATTAGTTTGGTTTTGTTTTTTTGAACATGACCATTCCATAAAAGTTCCCTAGTTATATTCTCTTGCTACTACATTTTATAAATTCTTTATAATATGTTGTATCCTCTATCTTGTACATTTTGTAAATTCTTAATAATATAATAAGTTCTAGTTTTATAAAAATACTATTTCATAAATTTCACATGAATGTTGTTTTGTCCCATCTTCCCTTTTTTATTTTCTTATCCTCCTCTCACTCTTCTTCGTCCATGTGCTCTCTTCTTCCGACCGGTTAGTTTTATCCCTCTTCATACTTATTCCCTCTTCAGACCATCACTTGTTTAATTGCTTCACTTGGAGCTTGCTATCCCCTCTTTCTTCTTTGGTTTTCCTTTTCTTCTCTATCTTATGTATATTTGCAATAGAATTTAATTTTTACTCTCGCACACAGGAGTTTTATAATTTTCTTTGGCTTATATATATATATATATATATATATATATATATATATATATATATATATATATATATATATAAAGTTTTCAAATAATTTGAAATAACAGAATTAAGAGCCATCTCAATTTGGAATTTACCAAAATATTTAATTCCTCATTATTGTTTTTAGATTTGGTGTTAAGATAAATTTATGTTAGTTTTGAGAAAAACATAACATGTTTTAACTATAAGATTTTTTTATGCTCACTAGCGTTATATAATATGTACATAAATTAAGATTGAAATATTTTATTTATGATTCACATTCTCCACATTAAAATGTTAGTACATATTCCTTCATATTTGGAAGTAGAATTAAAAAGAACAAATGAATCAACTAAAAAATTTCTAACAACTTTCTCTCTATCTCTCTATATTTGATATTAAAACCATTTACTCAAAATGTATATTGATATATTTAACTTATGAACCACATTAATTGTTTTTTAATTATTATTTTTTAAATATTATATATCAACTCCATATTACGAAAATTAGATTACAAATATCACAATGAAAATTAAAAATATAATTTTTCAATTTAATTTATTTTATTTTCCTCTATGTAAAGATGATATGAAATTATGTTATTTAATATGAACATTAAAATATTCTATTTATGGATGATTATTTTTTTGCTATTTTTTTGATTTATATATCACATGTCCGGTGAATATAGAATGAATTATACATTATATAATATCAATAATATTATTTTTACATGTGATTTGTCAACTCTTATTTTTTATTTTCTAATTACTATTTTGTATTTTGTTATTGTAAGTGTTATTTTATTATTTTTAAACGTAATGTTAGATTACAATATCTACAACAAAAAATGGAGTGACTATGGTGAGGTTGGAATTATTGATGTTTTATATTGATTTTAATTAAAACTAACTAAACATGCATATTCATTTTTACTTTTTAGTATAATTGATGATGTTTTTCTATTTAGAAAATGTTTTATTTTTATTTTAAGAGAGACACTTATCTACTCCAAGTTGAGTAGGGAAGAAATCACTCACACATTTCCCTCCTACTGAGTTGTATAATGTCTCTCTAGAGGCAACTATGAATGTGTGTGTGTGTGTGTCTATATATATATATATATATATATATATATATATATATATATATATATATATATATATATATATATATATTCAAACATCGTTTAGGATAAAGAAAATGAAATTTTAACTTCAAGTTATGTTATGGGCCTTGAATCAAGAGCTATTTCGCAGAGGTCATGCAAACTTTGCATGAGTTCTAGCATGTTTCACAATGGAGAAAAAATATGTGGTAGTTGCTAAAGCAACTAAGGAGATTGTGTGGCTTGGGAAAATTCTTAAAGATTTTTAGGAAAAATAAGTGAAGTATTCTCCGCTTCTAAGTGACAATACTTTTGTGATTAAATTTTCCAAGAATCTCTAATTCGATGATCAAACCAAACATATCAACACAAAGTATCATTTGATTCAACATCATATGGAGGGCAAGGCTACTCAACTATGACATTGTTCCACAAATAAACAAATTGCAAATATTTTCACCAAAACACTTGCAAGAGAAAAGTTTGAATGATTTAAATTGATGCTTAGACTCACAAACACCCCTTCACATTAAGAAGAGAAATGTTAAACACAACCTAAAAAATTGAATAAAAATATATAAATATATAAATAAAAAAATTTAAATAAGAAAAAACCCAAAACTCACCCCTCTTCTAATATATAATGATGTTAACATTAATACAAAACACAGTTAAAAAAAATAAAACATCCTGATCCTAGTCGAATAAAATCGATTCAAAACCTCGAAAATCCATTTTTTTCCTTAATAAAGATAATCAATACTCATTGCGATAATATACTACGGCAAATAAGTCCCAAATAACAATTCTCGAAGCTACTTCGCAACTCTTGCAATTTTAGGGTTGTCATACCATTAGGAACCTTCAACATTCAACACATTGCACAATTCCAACTTTTACTGAAATGGTACTTTTAGCTAACTCTCGTACCAACATATTGAAAAATTATAATAATATAAAAAGGTAAAACTAGGTTTATTCTATCCTCATTCTTATACTTAAATATCACAATATAAGACATGCAACCATCCCTAAACCTTCCATTTAGTTGTATCATTAAAATTAACTTAAAAAACACCTCAATTTGTCCTTGCTAGAATTCTGGTGTATCCGAGTCATTCATTTTAAATGTCTTATCCACAATAGGCAATAAGCATTTAAGCAACGGGAAATTTAGTGTACCGTAAATATTTATTATGGTGTATGATAAAAAAAAAATTATATGTATATAAAAATAGTATGTTATTATATCATTTTACTTTATCGTCAGATAAATATTTAATGAAATTAATAATTATTTATTTAATAACAAATATATTTATAACTTAAATAATTGTTTTATTTTTTATAACATTATTAAAGTAAATTAAAAACATCAAAATATATAATAAAATCTATTTATCATAAGATTAATCACACTAAATAAATAAACACTAATTATAAAAAAATTAACATAATAATAGTAATAGTTTAAAAAAAAAAAAATCACCATACATTTATCCCTTTTTAACAATATAAACTAGGAAACATTATTTATAATATTAGTATAAAAAACTATAACAAAGAAACTTTCCAAGAATACAACAAAAATATCCTTCTTTCTATATCATATTCCAAATCATCATTTTGAGAAAATTATAAATTTATCAAATTTTAAATTAGGAAACATTTATATTAGTTAAAAAAAAACTATATCAAAGGACCTTTACAAAAATAAAAAATAAAAACGCTTTTAAAAAGATATCATATTCCCTATCATAATTTTGCCACTAAACTATATGAATATTTTCTTTATAAAGTAATTCTAGAGAGGTTGATATAAAATTATTGCAAAATATTATTAAAAAAATAAAAAATTTATAGAACATTCAAAAGTCAAAAGGAAGAAGAGAAGTTACTCATCCAATACTTTATCCTTGGTTGAGGACACAAGCATGCCTTATCCAATATACTAATGTGATTATGGATAAGACTCCTCATGGTAATCATTGTTCTCTATGAGGGTTGCCTCCATGTTTGCCTTGATGAGACTGAGCAAGCGCATTCTAGGAACAAGAAAATCAAGAGTCAGGGAAAAAAGGAAAACTTCATGAGGTATAATTTCTCTAATTTTTTTCTATAGGGTCAAGATTTTAAAGTCTAGAAGTCCAGGGAGCTTATAACAACCTCATTTTTCATTGGTTCTCAATGTTGAAAATGAATTTTCTTTTCTTGGACTAGAATTTATCATCTCAACCTCTCAAGTGATTCTCCAATTATTTAGTTTTGGCATAATGACTTTCCAACATATTTCTTATGCATTATAACACTATATAGCCCATGATTGTGTGCAAGTGTAGTTCCCTGGTATATTTGGAAACTAGAGTGGGCTTCTAATTGTGGGTATTTTTTTTGTTGCAAAATGGAGTGCATGAAGAAAGTATGGTTTTGTTTCCTCTTTAAATTTCATGTTCTAGGGAGTGAAGGAATAGAAAAATATTAGATTGTCGAAAAATCCTTTGCTGAATTATTCATAGAAACATACAAGTTGGGGAAAAAAATCCTAGAGCACAATAAGAAATGAAGGAATGGAATAATTGTGGGCCAAATTTACCTATGAAGGAGGCCAATACGAAATTCTATGAATGCCAACCCAAATCTAGGAAGACATGAACTATCGACACTATTATGATAGTGTTGAAATCCTAAGGGAAGAGAGTATATGAGCGTAGAGAGAACTTCTAAGCCATAGTGTGTTTGTACTAGAGAATAGGTCAGATAACAAGAAATCTGGATAAATAATTGGAATCATAACCAAAGGTTATGGTAATACAAGACATGTGAAGGTAGCAGTAGACTCTTAGCAGTTATTTCTCCATTAATTTCATGGATGGAATCCACATATTGATTTATTATTTTCCTTGTTTTTTCACAATGAATCTTGGTTGTGCGATTTTTATGGGATGGGTTGATCATAAACCTTGGAGTTGATAAACAAAAGCACATTTTTTTTCTTTCATTGCTAAGTTTCTTAGACAATCCACTTCTTGTTTTTTATATTGACGGATTTAGAAGTAGGAGAGGGAATTCAATTTCTCTTTATGATATATCATTGAAGCCATGATATATGCTAGCTAGTGTTATTGTGGGATTTGGTTATAGAGAAGGAATCTCACAATGATTGATGAGTTCCCAATATTTATCAATTTATCAATTTATGTTATTTTCTAGTATAATTCCTTATGATTTTATTGCATTATTTATAGTTACCCCAAAATTATATGTATAAATGTACACTTTTGTTTCCCAAAATCATTGAAAATCTATCTTAACCTTTATTTTAAACTTTTTATTCAATTTCTTTGCAAATCAAAATCAAAATAAATATATATATTATATAACTTAAAAAATACAAATAAGATATAATTTTACTTACAAATGTTATTATTTACATATTTCTTTTTATATAATAAAAAACGATTACAATCGTATATTTAAAGTTTAAACTAAAAGACCATATTACCATGCAAACATAATTTTTTCCATTAGGATTTCTGTAAAATAGTCATCTAATTAATCGTGCCTAGAGGTATTCTACAATCTAGCATGAAAGCAATGTGTGATGCATTTATGAGAGCGACATTCTACAACCCAGAGTGAGGGTGATGTCTGATGCATTTGTGATTTTGTTTGTTTTAAAACAAAAATAATGTCATCTAAAACGAAAATATAATTTATTATACATATTTGGTCAGTTTTAATTAAAAACATTATAAAATGTGAATAATAAAATTCAATTTGTTCATTGTTAATATTATGAAAGTGATGTCGTAAAAATATTTTACTTTTCATTTTTGGAATTATAAATAAAATAAAAAGATAGTGATAAAAAATATTTAACTCACTTTTGGAATTATAAATAAAATATTTGGATGTATATGTTAAATAATATAATTTTGTATCAATTTTACACAAATAAAATAATTAAAAGTTAGAATAAAATTTATTCTATTTACAATGTAATACCCCTCACTAAGTTGTAAATATTTAATTACTTTTACCCATATGGAAAGGATGATATGAATGGTTAATAAACATACGTGTTTATTTTACCTTTGATTAATAAAATTGGTTGTGGTCAGTCAAATAATTAATAATTATTCCTTTCCCTAGAGATAAATAGTTTTATTTGGGAAAATGGAGTTAAGAAGGTGACAAAGAAAATGCTTGAGGAAACATATAGACTTGGACTTGGAATTTCGTTGGAGGAGGTCCAACAGATGAAACAGGTTGTTGTTGAGGAAGGGTAGGATGTTTCCAGAGAAAGGGATTCCTGAGCTAATCGGCGAGTGGAATACCTTATTAGACATGTAAGGTCTGTAATAAACATAGACAAACCTGGTGTGGTCTTGTTTCGATCCCTGACTAAAGAACTTTTCTAGAAGTAAACTGGCTCGAGGGGAGTATTGATAAAGGTTACGTAAACTCGTTGGTCAGGTGGAGAAGTATTTTCTCCTCACTAATTTTGTGGTATCCTAACCAAATTATATGTGTTTAAATATTGTATTTAGTTTCTATTAGAATGAAAACATTTCTTTATTAGGATATTATATTATTTTTGGATAATAATGGATATTTCATGAATGAATCTTGGAATAATAATAAAAATAATGTTTCAATATTATTTATTTATTGTATATATGTTTAATAGTAACCATTGTTTATAAGTAAGTAAAGCCCAAACATGCCTTGGTCTGTTAGTCCGGAAAAATGATGGCAAGTCTCTTGGTAGGAACCCACCAATAAAATACATATTTAACTTATTAATAAGTATATATAGAACATAAAAACTTATTGATTGATTCATATAAAAAAAAAAGTAACATGTACCAAAAATGCATATGTAGAATACAAAATACTCATATCAACCTTTCCAGAAATAATATTCCTAGAGATTTAATTTGATAAAAAAAATATGAAAGTTTCAAATGGTATACAATTAAGTTTCAAAGGAACAATTTATTGTTTTTATTTATCAATACAAAGAACCAACAGAAAATACCCAAGAATCATGACCTTTATGCTTACAATAATATTTTACAAAATACAAACGGGAAGCTATCAAATAAAATATATAATATATAATATTAGAGAAGACTGGAATAGAAAAAATTCTATCACATAGAGTAATAAAGATATTTTTTTTAACATTACAAAACATGCTTCAGATAAAACTACAAATTTCAGAATAAAAGTTGCAAAATTGGCAACATGTCGAAGAACAATGAAGTCAAGAATCATTACACAATCCTTTTCGTTCACAAGGTAGGACACAATTTGCAATATAATTGATATTCTGATTCAAAACACAATTTAAGAACTCTCAACGAGAGGCCAGAACTTTGAAATAGTTAAATATAAATTGGCTGAAATAGGGACAGTAGCTGAAATCATGGTAGCAGTCATAGAATGTCACTTAACCTATTTGAAAATACCATAACCCTTAATTCGGGTTTTAGTTAAATCAACCGATAACAAAGAGAAGGGAATATAGGGTTAAATAAACCTGGGAAGAAAAATGATGTATATAACGCTTGCTCTTAGTGACATTCTCAGTGGGTACCTACACAGTTTCCAAGGAAAAATTAGGAAAAATAAATAAATAATGAAGTGATTGATACATGAAATGTGAAAGAGGGACGTAACTAACAAACACCTGAAAATGGTCAGGAATCAGCCATGAGGAAACCATGTAGGCACCGGTGGAAAATGTTAACCTTGGGACCCAAAATAAATACCAATAGCATCATAAGGTAATCAAACTAGAAGGGTCATTCATATTACCATGGCTAGCTAATTAGAAGAGAAAACAATATATGCGCTACAAGTAACGATCAAACCCTCGACCAAAACCCTGGCAGTTTTGTCGGAACCCGCCAAGGGCGTAAATAAAGGTGTGAGTAGTGAAAACAAGAAACAAAGTAAGTGCATAACAGTTAACATTATAGAATCTCGACAACAGATATAGTCATTTAATTACCATGATGGGTAGTTTCCCTTAACGAAGGAATTGCTGCAGGAATCAAACCTTAGGTACTCGTCGATAAACCAAATAAAACCATACAAAGTCAAGAAAATACATGTAAGCATAGTTTAGAGGAATTAAATCAAAGAAAAATATTGTTAACAAATCAGTTACAAAACTGGATGAAGTGAGAACTCGTCGAAGAAAATATTGTTTCAAGGACTTATTTCATACCTTCAGAAGTATGTCGTTAAAGAGAGAATCATCGCATTGAAAGGGTATGACACAGGTAAGGTTTCGAGTTATACAGTCATTTGAGTAAAAGAGGAGGTCCATAACAAGTCTGAGGGAATGTGCTAGACAAAGAGTTAGTTACCAAAACCATACCATGCCACAGAAACGGTCGATAATAACCCTATTTCGATGGACAGTATATCCATCACCATCTCAACTAACTCATAAATTAGACATGTTAAATGTGCAATTTGTGACAACTCCGCTTATGGAGGGTTTGAAAATTAAAACCATGTCATGATAAAAGGAATGGTAGAGTCATAATTCTATGATCAAACATATATCAATTATGCCAAGACTAGACGTTCACTAACATAACAACAAATCGTTTATATCCCACATGAGTCTGAAGTTTAGTGTCCATATCATTATAAATAAAAAGGTATATTCAAACCATACAAAAAGTAAGGGTGTGTATGAGTCTTCATGATTCACGATAAACATATCATTTTATATATGACGAGTAATAACTTTCCACTAGGAACAATTTATTTAACTCTTATATGGTAAGTCATTAATGTAAGTTAATCATTTTTCTAGGGGTTTACTAGGGAGATGTAAGTTGTTTAAGGGAAAACCGTAACAAACTTTGTTGTGGAAATATGACAACTTTGCGTGTATGACCAAATTCTACACCTTTACCTAAATCAAATCTTGAGATATGGGTGCAGTTAAGTGAAGAAATTTGGTACATATCAACTATACTATGATGTTTTAAAACAGTACACAATTGAGGGAATAAATCATTAAATAGGAGTTGGAAATGAACCATAAATAAGAAATCAAATAAATTTCTATTAGAAAGCCAAGAAAATGAGAAGTGAGGAATCTTGTAATGACTACACTGAAATAAATTTCTTTACATAAGTTAAGTTATCCAAATACTAATTGAATTATTGATGGTGTACCCTTACCTACCATAATTAATATGTTGAGTGCCCAGGAGAATAAACAACTGCTTGGAAGATTTATTTATTAAAACATGTTAATTAGTAAATTATATCCCATAACTGTTAAATAGTGGGTAGAGAGAGAAGTTCATGACTGTAACGATGATAAGCTACATATGTAGAAAAATTAAACAATTATAAAACTTTAAATAGGTATGTTTAAGAAAGAAGGTGGGGTGTTGTATTTGAAATCACCATGAAAGTAAAGGATTGTGTACTTTATGGTCACATGTTAATGGTTGTGAGACCTTTTTTTGATAATTTTACAAAAAATAAAAAAATTTGAAACATATCAGATCAATATTCATAAGATTGATATTCATAAAGATGTCATGACTTAAACATGTAGCATTGTTGGTGCCAAAGTAAGTAATATTTAATTGTTACACTAATCACTCAATTGGTATAAAATACCTCCTTGTACATATATTTTATGCTAACCAAGAACCTTGCTACGAAAATAATTGGAAAAATATGTGAAGGTAAAAAAATGAATTAATAATGTTTCAAATTCTAACAGAAGAGTAATTTTACCCATGATTAGGAATCAAGCCCAAAGGAAGAAGGATATAGTGACATTGTGAAATCACTCAAAACAATAAAAAAATGGATAATCTATATAGAAATCAGGAAAGGGAATGAAGGGATCGAGCACTCTGTAATGCATAGTGTATTAGTATATTTAAGAAAGCCATTTGGGCATACTTAATGATAAATTTTGTATAATTGTAATGGGGAAATAGAAAGATTATATATATATATATATATATATATATATATATATATATATATATATATATATATATATATATATATATATCTTAATGATAAATTTTGTATAATTGTAATGGGGAAATAGAAAGCTTAATTTTACAATATATATAGATATAGATATAGACATATCTATATCTATATCTATATCTATATCTATGTGTGTGTGTGTGTGTATATATATATATGATTTAATTGGGGCTATCTTGGGAAATTGGTGGGAATGGTTGGAATCCTTTTCACCAAATTAGGGATTAGAAAATGATATGGAAGACAACAATAGTGATGAAAATAAAATATAAAAACCTATATGTGAACATTATAAATGAGGTATAAATAAGTCCAATACAGTAATAACTAGTTGGTACAAGTAAGTTTGTGATTTCATGACTAATGTAAACAAATTGGTAAGGAAACTAATAAACATTTTTACTGAAAATTATCTTCATGAAAGGAGCCCCATAAATATTGGTTACAACCGTCGAATAAAAGGAAATATGATAAACTATGATAATAACCTATGATGGAAAGGATATTAGTCTCGGGAATAGTCAAGAAAGAATCCTAATTGAGAATTTTAAATCAAAATGGCCCGATAATGGTATCTTGGTCACTCCAAGATATCAAATAAACATGGAAACACATCGAAATAGTGTTGTTGATCTAAAAAAGATACCATCTTTACACCAAATTTAGTAAGTGTAAAATGAACATGATTAGAAGAAATTTCAAGGATATGGAAATTTACTAGGAAGGGAATGCAACAACCCTTAAATATAGAAAAGGTATCGGATAGCATTTGAATTTCCTAAACCCTATGGGCACAAGGGGCTCAAGATTGTTTTGAGTTTCAGACTCGTAACACCAAATCATGAATGATTTGCTAATTGGTCTATTTTACAACCTCCTTGTGACTGGAAAGGTTATGTTTGATTGAAATCGAGATGAAAAGAGAATTTTGATTGATTGAGATGCGTGTTAATTGTAACTCTGATATCTAGATAATTGTTTGAGTTGGTACATCAAGATAAACATGAAAAGATATAGACTAGATTCCATGGGAAATAGAAAAACTGCAGGAATATATATGATGCAGGAGCATCGGGCCATAATTCAAACTCAATGCTATGAAGGGTGAAACATGGACAATCATTGTAAACCGGGGCAAATTCTGTTTAACAAAGCTAAATTGATGGAATTGATAAGTCTCTTGAAGATTTAATTAAATTGTAATTATCTTCCATGCATGCGAATAGAGAGATTTAGGGTTGGTTGAGCGATTACAGGAGGAATTTATGGATCTTAAGATATCCACTTCCTTTGTAATTAATTTATAAAGCAATTTGTGTTGTGTGAGAGATAAGACAGAGTATGCAATGTAGCCGTAGGGCTTTAGAGCGATTCAGGTCATGAGGCCTTAGCCTATAATTGAGTTCTAGTAATGAAATTTGTGTGTTTTAATATACCCATGATTAATCTGGAATTTAAAGTGTTTGTGTGTTGTTTAATCTCAATTTTTATGCGTATGTATATCCTTCCTAATAAGCTGTGTGAATACGAGTGGAGAGAACGAAGCTTCTATGAACTTTGTTGTAGACGAAGTGTGGTAGAACACGAGTTATCGAAAACACAATTCTATTGACAAAGAACAAGCTGTGTGCGGGTAGATGGTGAGGATCAAGATGTAGAAGTGAAAGTGAGAAATGGATGAACCCAATCACATTGCAAGCTAAAATATTTAAGTTGCAACGAGACACATATCGGGTGGAGCAATCATGCGCACATCACACATCAACAGGGTTTTATGTTTACGGCTAAGCCATCACAAGTTATTTGTTATATCTTGTGATTCGATGAAGAGTGGCCATGTATTAGCATAGCGCTCTAGTGCATATCGTAATTAGCAGCAAGAAACTTAGAATGGTGATATGGTTTGGGTTGCGAAGATGCGATGCAGGATCACCATCGCATTTTGCATCGACATTCTTATTTTTTAACGTTAAATTTATTTGTTATAATCTGCGACATGTGATATTGTAAAAGGTTCAATCTGCGATGTACCTTATATTGCGATTGCGATATTTTTTGATATTGCGAAGTTTGATAAAGGGATCCATTGTTGCATGTTCTATTATATATATGGGCCCATAACCCACAGGTCCATGCGGTGAAATGTTAAAATGTAGTTTTTGCTGCATTAAAGTGGTATCAAAGTAGGGAAATATTTCCCGTGAGAAAGAGTTTGCGTGCAAAATAAGGAGGTACAGTTATGTTTAATATTGGTGAGTTTTTGGTCTTTATATTATTGTGCAAGTGAGAATATTGCAGCAGCCTAGAGCCAGGAGTGCTCAAATGGTTCTAGATAAGAGAGAACTAGAGAGATGTCGAAAGAATGAGCTCAGAGGAGAGAAGCTTGGTGAGGTATTGTGTAGCAGGGAGGACTTGTTACTACAGAGGTTTTGTTTCATCTCATGGAAATATCATAAAGGAAACTTCACAGAGGATGTGGGTAGAATCGCTAAGGAATGAAGGAGGCATATGACTAGAAGGTCATAGAAAGTTTTGTACCTTGGGATTCTAATGTAGGAGCATTGAGCCATAATTCAAACTCAATGCTATGAAGGGTGAAACGTGGACAATCATTGTAAACTGGGGAAAATTCTGTTCAACAGAGCTAAATTGATGGAATTGATAAGTCTCTAGAAGACTTAATTAAATTGTAATTATTTGTTGTGTTTGCGAATAGAGAGAATTAGGGTTTGTTGAGAGATTACAGGAGGAACTTATGGATCTTAAGCGATCCACTCCCTTTGTAATTACTTTATAAAGCGAGTTGTGTTGTGTGAGAGATAAGACAGAGTACGCAATGTAGCCGCAGGGCTTTAGTGCAATTCAGGACATCAGGCCTTAGCCTGTAATTGAGTTCTAGTAATGAAATTTGTGTGTTTTTATATACCGTGGATTAATATGGAATTTAAAGTGTCTGTGTGTTGTTTAATCATGAATTTTATGCGTATGTATATCCTTCTTAATAAGCTGTGTGAATACGAGTGGAGAGAACAAATTTCCTATGAACTTCATTGTAGATGAAGTGTGGGAGAACACAAGTTATCGAGACGCAATTCTATTGACGAAGAAAAAGTCGTGTGCAGGTGGACGGTTTAAAGGATCAACTTGTAGAAGTGACAACGAGAAACGAATGGACCCAATCACATCGCAAGCTAAAATATTTAAGTTGCGATGAGACACACATCAGGTGGAGCAATCATGCGCACATTGCACATTAGCGGGGTTTTATGTTTACAGTTAAGCCATCACAAGTTATTTGTTACACCTTGCGATGCAATGAAGAGTGGCCACGTGTCAGCACAACGCTCTAGCGCATATCACACTCGCACTACAAGGAAAAGACCCTCTAGTGGATGTTTTTGAGGAACCCCTTACAAGAATACCCCAAATATCCATTTCTAGTGGAGGTTACTAGAGGAGGTTGGTAAGTGGAGGTTTTTTAGGATTTTTTTCGTCTGGTGTGCTTATCATCATAAACCGCACCGGTGCATTCAACAAGAGAAAGCACCGGCACACACAAAACATTTGCACATCGGACATCGTGTGCTCCGTACACACCAGCCCGGTGCATCGTATTACTGTAGCGCACCAGTTCTTTACAACTCTTCTGCACCGTGCCTCATAAAAAAGCGCGCCAAACAGAAATTGCCCATTGTGGTCTTTATTAAACGCACCAGTGCACCCATAAAACCCCGGGCACTAGAACAGGGTTAAATAGAAGAAATTACAGCCAAAAACCGCATTTTTAACTTTTCTAAGTGCCCAGAGCTCTCAAGCACCGGTGCAATTTATCCTTGTCTGAGCCGCCCTGACATAAGTGCTTGCATTGCACCCATTGCATGCATTGTTGCTATGCATTTCCCACAAATCTCCAGCTTGAATTTTTCAAAATGATCTGAAAATTTTCTTTTACAAATTCTACAGCCAATATGCCTCCTTGACGGCCAAATGTACATTTATTTTTCTTGTTTTTCCATTATTAAGCCTTTTAGCGGATTAGAATTTCAAATAACCTTAAAATTAACCATTTAAAAGAAAACAAAAAAATTGTCGCGCAGTGCGATTGAGCTGTTCAGCTCGCATCGGTACGCAGTGCTGCCTGTAAATTTACAGGCCGGACTGCAACTGGTGCTAACGATATACGCACTAGTTCTGGGGTGGTATTGATATGCGCACCGTTTTATTTAAAAATATTTTAAAAAGTGCGGTGCGGTCATTTACCCAGCCACAGAGTTGACCATGTGGAATAGCAGCAATGTGATGCATTGACGTAAAAATCTTCCTCGGCGTGGGTATTTTTGTCAACGCAATGCATTATGCATTTCGACACGGTCAATGGTGCAACCTGGTAAACCGGTGCTAACAGTATATGCACCGCTTTCGGGGCGGTACATAAGGTGCACCACGTTATTTTAATTTTTTTTAAAAGGTGAGGTGTTGTCGGTTACCCAGCTACATCGTTGACCAAGCGGAATAGCGGCAACGAGTTGAGTTGACTAAAATATCTGCCCCGGGGTAGTTTTGTTAGCGCACCGCATTTAGCATTTTGACAGGGTCAATGATGCGGCCTGGTAAAATACTTCACCATTCACTATGTAATGATGATAGGAGGTTGGTGCGCTGACCAAAATATACGCCCCAGGGCGTAGAGTTTAGTTAGCGCACCGCACTCCTGACACCGTACATATTCAATGGTGCACTGAAAATTTTCAGGAGCACCGCCATCAGTGCGTTGAATATTATCTGGTGCACCGCCACCGTTGCGCTCCATAAAAAGATGCACTGGGACTGGTGCATGCCTGTTTTTTTTGGCACACCAACTGTCTTTTTTTTTGTTTTTCCAAAAAACATTATATATGTATATTTCTAAATACATGTCTCATTTAATAAAAAATTTGTATTTAATATGTCAATCACTCAGAGACGTGAAAGGAGAGTTGAGGGGGAACAAAAACAACAATAGGCGAACCAGTATAACATGGTTCGCCTGTGGGAGGCACGAGAGAGGGAGAGACTAGATGTGTACCCTCGCTCTATTATAGTAGCTACCAAAGGGCTCCTAAGGCAGGTAGGCCTCCTCAAGTTTTATGAGGAGGCTACTTCCCTAAAGGGCCAAGGTTTGTTTTTGAGACATCTTATTCGCAGGTGGAATGCCCACCGACAACCTTTTTGGGTTGGTCATAAACAGTGGTACACGCCCAATGAGGAGGATATATATTTCATTACAGGGCTATCGAGGAGAGGGCTGGATTTTCCCTCGTTCCCAGAGGTTCCGGCTAGCTATGCAGCAGGGAGTCAATTAGTGTACTCCTAGAGATACATTGGAGCAAATATACTATCTCCTTTATATTTCCAGGTCTTCAGAGATCAGTTACGTATTGGTGCATTTGGTAGTCAGGAGGTGAGGTTCCTCTCACTTCTTATTTCGACTATTTCACACAACACCAGTGATGGGAAACGCATTAGTTGCTCACTTCTATATTATGTTGATTCTTTAGTACAGGAGCCACGACTTGTCAGGTGGTCTACCATTTTTTGCAGAAGTTCTGTATAGCCTTAGATAGATGTCATGCTCATGCAAGAGGGTCAAATTCCATTTTTCTTCAGATATTTTTTGTTTATTTTTTGAGAGGTTTCTAGATATGAGGCCTACTTTTGTTCGACAGCCTCATAGGCCGATGTTCAAGGCACAGATGCACATGTGGGGGCAGATGATGCCTAAGAGGGGTGAGACTATGTTTCCAGTGAGGATATCGAATGATGCACTAGAGTTGCTAGCCAGTGTTTACGAGCATCCCCTCATTATGGTCCCCTATACTTATGCAGGTTTGGATTGGTGAGGGTGTGCCAACATCCTCTTCACAGCTGATGAGCTGCGGAATGATAGAGGTAATATTACTGTTTTATTTAAATTTATTCTAACATGTTCTTTAACTTGTTTTTATTAAATTATGTAATGACATTGTCTAATTATTGTTTTGTACTTGTATATATTTTGTAGAGATTGGGTATTTTGATGGCGAGGACATGTCGACACCACCACATGATCTAGATTTAGATCCTGATGACGATCAGGGCATGCTAGATGCTGAGGGTCTTCAGGATGCCGGTGCAGAGAGACCTGCTCCTGCTAGTGCATCGGTACCACCTTTTGCTAGGCATGCTCAGCATGATAGCAGATACAGTATGGAGTTGGGAAACCAACTCACTGCATTGATTATTGAGGTAGGCATCAGGCCTGCTAATATGAGAGACATACATGCTGATGGTAGACTGTTACATATGTGGAGAGGCATGTCGCGTGACATGTAAAACCTGATGTGGCATGTCGTAGGAGCTACGACCATAGTTATGTGGTTGAGGAGGACCGTTGCACGTTATAGGCATGGTCGAGTCGCAGCAAGTGATCGATAATCCACGAGCAACGACTCATCATCTGATTATCGTTCACCTCGCGTCACGCCAGATGAGAAGCCTCCACTAGCATCGAGCAATAGTCATCATGGAGAGCAGGCTGGACCATCGACCACGTCTAGTCAATAGCCTGTAGCATCCAACATTACTCGTGATCATGAGCAGGTTGGACCATCGACCGTCGAGGTTGCACCATTGACTAAGGAAACCTCTACTAGTACTGCTATTGATGATGTACCACCAACTGATCCATGACATTTATATTTCAGTTGTATAATTTTGACATTATTCAGTTATATATATATATATATATATATATATATATATATATATGGTCCATGTATTTTATGTTCATCTTGTAGTTTTACTTAATTTACATGTTGGTGATCATCATGATGTGTATATTGTTAGGTCATGTATGAAATGTACTTCATTTAATGTGCAGCTTGCAGATAGATGTGTATGTTATAGCAGTTATTTCACATGGGATGTATATTTGATATTTGTGTTGTGATGATGTTAATAAATAATGTTAATTTTGTTTTATTATATGATCATGATCACGGTGATGTTAGTGATTTTGAATGTGTTTTTTAGTCAAATATGATGTTTGTACGATGGTTATCATGAACGTGAAGTTTATTAATTAATTTAATATTAAATGATCATGATATTGTAAAACTGTAATATTTGTAAGTCTAATTGTATGTAAAATTTTAAAATTGTAATTGTAATTGTATGTGAAATTGTAAAATTTTAATTGTAATTGTATGTAAAATATTTGTAAAATTTTAATTGTATTAATGTGAAATGATTGCAATTGTAATTGTATGTAAAATTATAAAATTGTAATTGTAATTGTATGTGAAATTGTAAAATTGTAATTATATGTAAAATATTTGTAAAATTTCAATTGTATTAATGTGAAATGATTTTATTAAAATTTTTAAATTTTTAAATTTGTAAAATTTTAAATAATTGTAAAATAATAAATCTAGAAAAATATGAATTATTGTAACATAATAAAGTTTAGAAAATAATGCAAATAAATTCATGTACTTTAGAATTATCATTATTTTATTATGATCTTAGATACAAAAAAAATAACTAATTTTTATAGTACACCATTGTTTTTGAGACCAACATAATTGCAAATTATCAAGTGAAATATTGATTTTAATATTACCACAATGAAAATTACCAATTAATTCAAAATACATATTGTAATGTTTCGAAAAACCCATCTTAAAAAGTATAAATATTGATGAAATAACACATGTACCATATCACTCTCAGTTCTCACGATCACCCTCATTATCTTCCAGCTCACATGGCATGATAACATTGTTGTTCTCAAAAATATGTTTTGATCTAGGGTCATGTGTCAATACAAACCACCAATCCCTATCTAACACATCTGGGTAAAAAAACACCTGGTTGCAGTGTTTGGGGACAACATAGGGCTCATTAGCTTCATCCCACATATTTCTAAAGTTGATACATATCAGCCTACTATCGCGATCTTCCTTTACATTATTCTGATCAAAGGTGTCCCACCACTTGCACCTAAAAATAACACATTGGAAAGAAGAGAAATCCACTTCAATGATCTCTTGTATCTTTCTGACGTAACATAACGTCCCTCGTACTAGGTTTTTATCATGGTGGCTAGATCGACTAGATTGATGAAAATCAACTTCCACTCCAAAGGCTTGTGTGATGTTTCCAACATTAGCATTTTATGTGTGAAAATGGTGTCCATATGCCCACATAGATGGAAACAAATGCACCTATTATAAAAAAGTTAAAAAAATCATAGTGTCATGTGTATTATAATAACCCAACAGTTAAAATATGAAATATAGATTTCTTATAAGTTTCAAATTTACATATAAATTAAAAATATTATTACCGAGTTGCTGCACCCAATTCCTACGTTTAGCGCATCCTCTTCAACACGCGGGTAATGACCGGTTGCACCGTATTTCTCTCTAACTTGGTCAGCAACCCAACTATTGGGGCATATTTTTTGCATATTTTCTTTTAAATGATCGGGATAAGGCACACTTCTACCATTCAATCGTTTGAATTATTTCCTATCACTATCCCATTTCATCCTCTTTTGTTTGTACAATGCGACCCACGGTTGTGTCACTTCAGAATTGTAAAGAACGAATTTATTGATTGCCTCAATTTTTACATTCGCTGATGAAATCAAATCGACATTATATAGTACTTAGAGATCAAAATATACATTATATCAAATTTCAACATGAATATTAACTTTGTGTAAATTTGAAAAATTATAAGTCGCTTACTCTTTATCAAGTGATTTTTTGCACTCATTTGGAGCAAATCCCCTTCTCTTTTGTATTCATCCCTTTCATTGTCCCAAATAACCACACCTGGTATGTTTTCTATCTGCTTGATGTACTCACTGGCATAATAGAAAGACTCATACGATATGTACCCCTATGTCATATACCCCTCGGGTTTTTCCCTTTGTCGAACAAAACCTTTCAATTTCTTCATGTACCTCTCTAAGAAGAAAATCCAAAGACAAGAAACCACCCCAACTAATTCAACCTCATCTAATAGGTGGATTAGAAGATGAATCTGTAAGTCCATGAAACTCGTCTGCAGTTCCTTCTCAAATATACAAACAATATCAACTATCTCTTGACGCCACCGTGGAATGCTAGCCACATGAATCTCCTTTGACGTGATCCAACGTACAAATGTAGATAATTTAGATATGGCACGTCCTATGTCTTGAGGGAATTCATGTTTCACACACCCACGCACGAACAAAGGATAATGACACTGCAAAGTTATAAACACATGCAATAATATACATAAATAGTTATGTTTTATGATCCCCGCATGGGATAAAATTTATTAATATAAAAAATAATAAAATCATGCTTTTGACATTATACGTACTCTTAGAGGATTCAAATGATCATGCGATTTCAACCCCGAAAATTGATCATCCACGGTGAAGCAGCACCGTAGTGAAGACCTGTATGAAGTTGGCACCCTCACACCCATTATAACTTCATTTTTGAAATAAATATCATCGTTTTTTAAAATACATGGGACATCACCTTCTTTTTTAAACCATGAATTAGAGGGACCAGCACCTGCCTCTGATCTCGTACTTTCTATTGTCTTGGCTAATGTTACTTTTTAGTTTTTGAAGTAATAATATCTTTCCTAATAGCCAATGTGTCACTTTGTTTCCATGATATGTGCCTCGATGAAGAAGATCAAACATTTTTAAATATATGCATGGGATCTAATAAGCAGGTAATATTAAGATGCTCCCAATATGGGAGGTTATAAAAGATAGATTTCCTTTTCATTCCAATGGGAAATTTCTGAACATAGGTGTTGAAGAATTTTAGATCATCGAACATAGGCTCCCCATTTGAATTGAACATTTCTATGAAGTCCTTATCCTTCTCTCTCTCATATTCTCTAAGCCATTCAGCTGGTTTCGTTATTGGAGGCCTTTGGGTTCTCTCTCGTTTACCATTGAAAGTGGATGCTGCTCTTCTGTAAGGGTGTTCTTCTGGGAGGAATACTCTGGAGCAAGCATACACTGGCTTTCGTAGGTCCTTGGACCATCTATCTTTCAGATAAGGTCGGCAACATTTACATCCAAAATAACCTTTTGTTACAAGACCTGCAATATTATTGTATACAATTAACATGCATGGCACGTTAAAGAATATCATGAAGATTAGAAAAAATATTACAAAGAATTAAATAACTAATATGTGAAATAGTATTTTTATGTATATAAACAAATCAATAAATTAAACATGTAATTTACCAGAGAAAAATCCTAAGCCTAGATATTCACGTTTCATGTAAGCACATATGCCACACAATGTAAAACTCCTCTCTGTTGTGATGGGTCTTGATACATAATATACATTTATCCCATCCCATAATTCCTTCAATTCATCTACTAGTGGTTGTAAGTAGACATCCATATTCTTCACTTGTCTTCTACCAGGGACTATGAGAGCCAACATAAGATGTTCATTCTTCACTGAAAACCATGGGGGGATATTTTTATTGATCACTAGTACAGGAAAAACATAATAGTTGGTGTTCTATAGGGAATATGGGTTGACGCCATCCATGGCTATGTTGAGTCGTAGAATTCGTACTTCATTCTTGAATTTTTCGGGCCATGTATCCTCTATATGCTTCATGGCTATTGAATCAGTTGGGATTCGCATAACTCCTAACTCACTTCTGTGTGAGGCATGCCATCCCTGCAAAATAGCTAATTCTTTGCAACAAACAAGCCTTTGAATCCTTAGGATTATATGCATGTGCCTCAATATCTTAAAAGGAGGACCAGTACATAATTCACCCTTCTTTTTTGATTTATCATACCTGTCATGCCCACATTTGGACACATATCTTTGTTTGCATATTCTCCTCTATATAGAATACCATCATTTGGACATGCATGATATGATATGTACTCAACACCCAACATTTTCAACAATTTCTTTGCCTCTTCGCAACGACACGACAAGACATTATCACTCGGAAGAACCTTATATTTTAATAACCTGTAGTTGGTGCTCATGGAAAAATATATTAATAAATGTACATTAATGCCAATATAATTATTAACGTTCATAAAATTTTACCATTTGTAATGTTCATTGCAGTGTACTGATTATATTTCAAATTTATATAAGGGAGTACTTTATGGTAACTTACCTCAAAATTTCCAAGAAAAATGCATTTGACAAGCCAAACTTTACTTTCAAGTTGTACAATAACATCATTGTCCCCAACTGGGTAGACTTTGACTAACTTCCAGGTCCAAAGAGAGGGGTGGTGGAAGAAATTTTAAGGCTTTTGAAAAAGGTGTCAGTGATATGAGCATCATCCCCTTGTTGATGATCGTTTTGGAATGCATCTAACAACATTGTCTCCATGGCAGTCGTATCCCTTAATTGATCATCCATACCAACCTCTATTTGATTGCCTCCATTGTTAGCTTGTGAAGAACTACTATTGTTGTATTCATTCCTAATTGGTGAATCTCGACGTAGCGGGAATTGAATCGGTGGTTGATTCAACCATTCTTGGTATCATTCCTCTCCGATTTTTTCTCTTAATTCAGTCTTCTCTCGATTTGACATTATCGTGCGGTCCAACGGAAGATGATAGGGAGGTCGCTCATCATCACTAGAATCCTAATAATTAAAAAAAAAAAAAAAAACCAACATGATTAGTATAAAATATATGATATCAATTAATAACCACGTTGACAATATTGCATGATTAATTGGTTTGATCAAACAATTATAATTTTTACCGTCATTGTCCCACGATTGTGGCTAGAAGATGCAATATTGTTACAATTGGCAGGGTGAAGTGGTTTTCCATTTTCATCTACCAAATGCGCCTTGTGATATGCAGCTCCCGATAAGAGCTTCCGACGTTTTGGAGCTGTACTTTGAATATTTTATGCATCTGAACTCGATGCTAAATCTACATGAACCTGCAAATTTGTATACATTATAAATTTAATTAAGTTGTGCATGATTAACATGGATAAAAAACATAAATTCAATTAGATAATGAAAATATATATAAAATTTGAAGTAAATATTACGTCTCGAGATGGATAGGGAGAACTTGGAAATGGACTTTGAGAAATATTATGGAACGAGCTAGATTTTGAAGAATTTTCCATTCGATATAATTATGATATTTTCTCCCTGCATTTGAGCAAAATCAACAATAAATTTTGGTGCACACGCCTAAAATTAATTTCGGGGCCTTAAAAATGGACTTCTTGTTATCAGTGCTAATGTACAGATCATCGCACTGATGTGTTTTCGTTACTTCACACCAGTGTCATTTGATAAACGGACGCACCAGTGCAGTGCTATTAAGTGACGGACCGGTGACGAATAACCGCAAATAAAAAAATCGCAACTCTATTTTCTTTAAGTGAAAAAAAAGCGGTAAATTGAAAAATGGGTGGCAAAATATTTTCGAAAATATAATTTCATAAAACAATTCTTTAAATACTAAACACTTTTCATTATTTCAATATTTTTGAAAAAAAAATGAGCGAGAGATTTGCGGGAGACGTACCTGGAGAAAACAAAGCACGAGAGCACTGTGGAGCAAGGAAATACGTTCAAACAGAAGTATTTAGACAATCAGAATTCCAAACCTCTGGTGATTCAAACCCTGTAGCATAGAATTTCAAACGATCTCGTGATTAAAGTTTATTATTTTTTTTACTTTTTCTGCAATTTTTTTTTACGCAGTAAAATAAATTCAATGTTTATTTTTTTTTTACTTTTTCTGCATTTTTTTTACGCAGTAAGAAAAAAATTTCAATTTGTTTTTCATTTTCAAAAGAAAAATTTAAAAAAAAATCCATTTTTAGAAACGAACCCTACATTCTTTTTGTTTCTGCACTTTCTTCTCCCTCTTTCTGTGATTTCAGAATCAGGGCTCTTCATTTTAGATTTATAGAGTTTGTATTGCTAAATATAGGCCTAATATATCTAACCCACGGGACAACTTGCATAGTCGGATCCCAATTCATGTCGGCCCTTCCGTGAATTTAAAAAAAATAGATTTTTTTTTCATCGGTGCACCCAGTGTAACCTAGCGTACTGGTGCGCTGTATTATCCCAGCACACCATGAAAGTACTGTGTGATAAAAAATTAATAATTTTTTTTTTTTTTTATCAGTGCACCATATGTAAAATATGGCACCGGTGCGCTATTTCATTATGGCACAGCGTGAACATTCTATTCCCCACAAAATAAAATAAAAATTCATTTTTAGAAACAAACCCTACATTCTTTTTGTTTCTACCCTTTCTTCTCCCTCTTTCTATGATTTCAGAATTAGGGTTTTTCATTTTAGATTTATAGGGCTTGTATTGCTAAATATAGGCCTAAGACACCCAACCCATGAGATGACTTGAATAGTTGGATCCCAATCCATGTCGGCATTTGCATGAATTTAAAAAAAACAATTTTTTTTTCATCGGTGTGCCCAAAGTAACATAGCGCACTGGGGCGTTGTATTATCCCAGCACACCGCAAAAGTACTGTGATAAAAAATTAATTTTTTTATTTTTATTTTTTATCAGTGCACCATATGTAAAATATGGCACCGGTGCATTATTTCATTATGGCACACCACGAATGTGTTTTTTCTCACAAATTAAATAAATAAATAAAAATCCATTTTTAGAAACAAACCCTACATTCTTTTTGTTTCTGCCCTTTCCTCTCCCTCTTTCTGTGATTTCAGAATTATGGCTTTTCATTTTAGATTTATAAGGTTTATATTGCTATATATAGGCCTAAATCATCCAACCCACATGATGACTTGCATAGTCAGATCCCAATCCATGTCGGCCCTTGCGTGAATTAAAAAAAAAAAAACAGATTTTTTTTTCATTGGTGCACTAGGAGTAACCTAGCGCACCGGTGCGCTGTATTATCCTAGCGCACTGGGAAAGTACTGTGATAAAAAAAAAAAAACAATTTTTTTTTATCAGTGCGCCATATGTAAAATATGGCACCGGTGCACTATTTCATTATGGCACACTGCGAACGTCTTGTTTCGCACAAAATAAATAAAAATTCCATTTTTAGAAACAAACCCTACATTCTTTTTGTTTCTGCCCTTGCTTCTCACTCTTTCTGTGATTTCAAAATTATGGCTTTTCATTTTAGATTGATAGGGTTTGTATTGCTATATATAGGCCTAAGACATCCAACCCATGGGATGACTTGCATAGTTGGATCCCAATCCATGTCGGCCCTTACGTGAATTTAAAAAAAAAAATTAGATTTTTTTCATCCGTGCACCTGGCGTAACCTAGAGCACCGATGCATTGTATTATCCCATCGCACCACGAAATTACTGTGTGATAAAAAGTTTAAAAACATTTTTTTTAATTAGTGCACCATATGTAAAATATGGCATTGGTTTGTGCAACAAAAACTGACACAAGACGATTTCTATTATTTTCTCTATGTTAATCGATGTAGTGGTTAACATGTAACACGTCGGTGCTCCTTGTTGACATAGACAATCGTACGGTCTATTATATTGTTTGTGCGGTGTGTTTATAATACCTCCACGCACCGACATCGGTGCGTACAAAATGAATGGCGCACTGATTTCTTGAGTTCTTTTTTTTACCTGAAAAGTTGACAATTTATTTATAAATATATTAATGAATGATATGGTATAGGTTTTAGACTGATAAAAAAATGACTAACAAGAGATCAAGTAACAAAAATACTGATAACACATCAAGAAAAGCAAAAAAGGCAAGTTCTTGGTAAATTCGTTACAAAAAATATTATTTTTAACCTATATGTAAGTTTAACTAATATGTATTGTTTACTATATATCATGCAGAGCCACAAAATGACGAAGCTCGATAATATTATTTCTAATCTAAGACCAAAAGAGCGTAAAATCTTAATGGAAAAATTACAAAAGGATGAATAAGGTGAATGAAAAAATACTATTGATCCAATATGCGTTTGTTTTTTTAATTTTCATTAATAATATACTTAAAATTATTAGATAACATGTGTCAAAAAATATACTAATTCACATCTGTTTAATGTTTTACAGGGACCAACAACTCAGAAAAGGAATTTTGTTCTAAGAAAAGAAAAAAAATAGAACATGCAAATGAAAATGAATTTCTCAGCTCATCTGGAGTGGTGTTGGAGGTTAACGAAAGGGGGGGAAACTTTTACAAAAGTTTGAGGGATCTAGTGGAACGAATGTATAGACATTATTTCCACTTACAATACAAAAATCAATCCAGTGATTCCAAGAACTAAATTTTATCTAAACTACAGGAAGAGTTTCCAGAGAATTGGTCAATGAGACATGTAAGACTTTTAATAGCAAAAACGTATGACAACAAAAAGGAAGGAATGAAAAATTAATAGTCCTTTAAATGTTTGTCTAGAATTATTTATAAATTTCACTTTTTTTATATTTACTTTTCATATATCAATATAAAATTAAATAGTTTATTGTCATGTTACATTTTTAGGAAGATTATGAAAATCTCAAAAGATGAACGAGCTGATATCAGAAATATGCCAGTAGAAATATCCAAAAAGGTGTACAAGGAGATGGTCAAAGAAATGGACAAAATTGCATCGCAAGAGGAGTCATCTCAACAATAATGTGCTTCAAATATAATATGTAATCATTGAATTTTTCGATCATTAGGTACAATAAATAAACAATTTAGCATTAATTATTAATTTTCAATTATTTTCTTGTAGCAAAGAAAAGAAAAGAAAATGGAACCCATTCAACACATAAAATAGGACGACAAGGAAGAAAAGGGTTGATATATAAGTTTGTGAGTAATTGTTACTTCCTTATAACAATTTAACTAGATTTCATTTTTGTATTTTTTAAGTTTTTTTACAAAAATCATCATTGAATGTCTTCAAACAGGTGCTAACATACAAAGAAGAACCATAAGATGAATTGATTGAAATTGGGTTAAATATCGGTTGTGAGTATATGTTGGCATATCAGAAATTAATTGTAGAATTTGTAAGCATCTTTCGATCTTGTTTTACTTAGCTCCGTCTATAATTAATAGAACAAAAAAATCTTTTATATTAAATATAAAATCTTTTAGTCCACCGCTCCATTATTTGCGCGTTTTTCTTTAGCAGAACCAAAGGACACATCCACTCCCATAGACATTCCCCCTCCGAATGTCGAAATGATAGAGTCTTCAGCCACTGTCCACTACCTGTCATCATCCATGAGACCCTCGGTGGAAGCTCCCACTGAACCTTCCCCTGTTGTTTCGCTTGACCTCCCTTCAGCGATCACCCTGAGCTCAACATCAGTAGATCCATTATCTACTTGTTCTTCCATCATCCCCTATGACGATGTGCATGTGAACCTCTCTTCTCATGATGATGAGTTAGTTAGCTTCACGCGTTAGGTGGTATTTCTTCCACTATTCACCCATCTTCTATTACGATGACAACATTATGGAAGTATTTACCACCCCTGACTTTATATTTCCCCCCTTACATCGAACCCATGCATTTGAACCACATACACCTTGTGGCCATTACATCGACACCCAATGTTTGGGTAAGGGGGCACCCATATTTGAGAGACAAGGAGAAGAAATTCTCCACAACTCTCCTAGTGTATCTGATTGTGTTGACTCTAGTACCATTATTCTTCCACATTTAGAAGAACCTCTAGAGTCCCATATCACTTCAGATCACTCTAGGGATGATACCCCTCATCATTCCTTCATCTTACATCAACAACCCAGTCCCTTCGACATTGTTGTTGACCAACCTATGAGTTTTCTAGGAGAGCATCAGTTCATTATCTCCAAATCCTCTTTTTGGGATACTAGCACCATGTACGCAAAACCAGAAACTTAAGTCCATTTGCTTCATATATGTAGTACCAAAATATATTGGTAATCCTCCATTCCCTTTCTCGAACTACATAACCATAACGAAAACAAATGACGCACCACACCATTAAAATGTGTTTAGATTCCCCCTTTCTAAATACATTTTGGCATGACCATAACATGATTGGGGGCACGTATGCCCCTCAACCATAAAAATCCCATCTCTCAGCCAAAAACAGCACTGAAACCCCCTTTCTCTGACAAGTTACACTTTTCAGGTTATTCCTGGGATAGGTCATAGTTTTCTGCCTAGTACCTGCTACCCAGCTCACAGAACAGACCCCAAAATGTGTGACCTAGCCTATTCATGAGCTCTGGGTACCTAAATTGAACTTTCAATCCACTGATATGAAAGAGTAGGGTTAGTCCTCTCACCTACAACTGACGGATCTTGATTCCAATGGTCAGTTTGTCTGCTACGCTCACTGTAAGATTTAGGGCCTTCTCTCCTCTCTACATTCACCACAGCCCCGCATGCAAATGAGTGAATTTGGAGGGAAAATGCCTTATTAAAAGAGAACCCCTTATTTTTCTTTTGCCTGCTGCGACCAAATCGTAGCTCAGTATGACAAACCGTCTATACCATTGGAAAGCTCTCACCGAGCCCTCAAATGGGTATCTGTTAGTTTTTCGTTATTTGATACTTCTCTAGGACACATTTTTTCCAAGAAGCGTCACTTCACCACTCCTCAAAATCGAATTCCTTCACTTGCAACACTTGTACTTGGGGCACCACTTTGCCTCCATACTTGTCCCCGCTCATGTCGATTTTTGTCGTGAGTTACTATCTTGTACTCATGTTTCTATGGTCCCAATTGGACCTTTACTGTGTGGCAACATCATCGATTCACCCTTGTTTAGAGCATCCGAGTTGAGTCATCATTGAATTCATGGAGTCTATCCCGAGTCCCTTTATCCCATTATAGTCCTCCATCCTTCATTGCTTGGTCCCTCTCTCGTGTTGCACATTATGGTGTCCAGTCCCACTGTCCCCTATCCCTCATGATATTGTGTCAGTCACTCCTAGGTCATCCATGCCCTTTATGCTCTAACAAGGGAAGTCATCCGTCCGCTACTCAGTACCCCCCATTTCGTCATCATCCCTGGTGTCTGTTTGTCAGTCGCTCTACTATTTTCTCTCGTGCCTTAGTTGAGGATCCCTTATTGCCTCACCTATGGCAGACCTCCTTCTGTCGACATCAGATAATTCATTCCAGAAGACAGGTCTAGAGGGCGGTGTACCTTAGTTCCAGCTTCCACTCTTGTTCGGTGCCTCGGATCAGGAAAAGGGACTCCTTACAGCCCTTTGACTTGATTTTTTCTCAACTCCAGCTCCTTACAACATGATCGAGATCTGTATACTTAATGTTCCAGTGATGCAACAGATTGGACCGGTGATTCTCGGGTGTGTGTGAGATGTTTCAGCCCTCATGAGGGGTGGCTCTACAGGTAGCTCCCCACATTCTCGGATGACCTATTCATTTCAGCCTTCGATGCAGCTCCATAGATTTTATGATGTTGACCTCAGCCGCTTGCACCACATTTTTTATTGCATGTATCAGTCAAATTTTCAGATCCATTTCTTGTTTACAGGGGCATCTGGGTTGTATTTGTATCTCATGTACTCAGATATTATTGTACAAGTCCTGACTGTTATCCCAGGCACAATATGTATGTGGGATTCATTATCATATTTTTATCTGGCTCATGTTTATGCCAGCATGTACTATGTTGTTCAGTCCCTTATTTACTAGACGCATTAGTATTTGTACTTTGTCTCGACGGGCATAGGTATGCCTCCCCCGCCACCTATAACACAGGTACTCACTCATAAAAGAGACTTGTCGCACCTGTAAGTCTCACCTCCTCAGGGTCTATTCCTCTCAGGACTTTGCTTTACCTTATATTTCTCTCTCTCTGACATCCCCTTCGGTGTCTAGTGATTGAGTTCTTACAATGTACTTTGGTCATACGGTTAGCTCCTAACGCTCGCACGTTGGGGGGAAATATGTCACACCATTTTTTGGTCATGTAACCTATTATCATTAGATGGACCTAAGTACACCATGTAAGACCAATTTTACCCTAAGAAAAATTACCTTCACTATAAAAAATAACTTAGTAAACCACCTTTATTAAGTTGTTTATGGTATAAATAGGAAACCCCATGAGGAAATATTAAATAAATCTACATTTGTTTGATTTTCCTCAAGAAATAATTAGTTAAACAATAGTTTAATTAATATTCCTGGTTATATTTAACCCGAAACAAGGAAATTAATTAGATAAATTATTATTTATCTTATTATTTTCTAGGAATAATTATTTAAACCTTATTTAAATAATATTCCTTGTCAAATATGAATAAATCACTCATAAATAATTAAATAAATCATTATTTGTTTGGTTATTACTCAACCACATCCTTAAAATGATAAATAAATCATTTATTTATTTATTATTTACAAATAAAGGGATTTGACCCAAGTCAAATTCATTCTCCCTCCAACAAATATAATAAAATATTCCATAAAATTTGGATCTTGATTTGGTTAATAGTATTTTAATTATGCACCAATATCTAGACAAACTCAATATTTTGTTATAAATAGAAGGCTTTTTCCACTCATTCATTACCTTTTGTTGCCTAAAGATCACTCTGGATCTATACTTTTGGTCTGACTTTGATCTACCATCATAGTCATATTTTTCTACCATTTTTGTCTAGGCTTTCTACACCATCAAGAGAGAGGAATTTTAGATTTGAAGTGTTGAAGACTTACAAGAACCCATCCCATTGAGGAGAACTGGTAACATCCTTCTATGTTTTCCTCTCAGGTGCCTTTAATATAAAATTCATTCAACATATTATTGTTCTGTCTATTGGATGCATAGAGTAAATCTCATTTTTATTACTGCTTAATGTCTTTTGATGCATAGATCTAGATTTTTGCAGCATTTATCTCGATCACTAATTGCAGATATGAGGATATTGCCAGCCATATTTGTTGTTTGGGATTTTTTTTATGCACAGCTAAAGTGGTCTTTTTTCGTACACTTGGAATTAAGATTCATATTAACACCTACTATCCATGACGGACATTTTCGTCAAAAATGTCAAAAATATGCATTCTACGGGTTTTAAAAACATATCCGAGAATATGAGTCTCACACTTATCTGAGAATAATTAAGAAGCAATGATGCCTCATCAAAAAAACTACATTACCATCTACTAAGCCATACATTTATTGTGCATTTATGGTTAAACCAAAACATGATGAGAGCCATACATTATCACTGTCATAAATATTAGTCATAACCAACATATAACCAACATAAATATCAAGGATATAACATCCATACAAAACGCATATAAAAAAATATATTTTCCCATCAAATAACAAGTATAAAGAGATATTATTTATGGTTGCATAGGCCGACCAGGTATGGGACTTCCACGAACCACCCGACCATAGACTAGGCTAGACCAAATATTTCTTTTAGCTAGTTACCCCCGTGTCATATTCCAAGCATGAATGTGGGATCTCATAAAACACATCAATAAGAAAAAAACCAGGGCTTCTAGAGGCCAACTACCTTAAACTTGAACTAGTGATTCCACCTCACGGTCGAACATCACTAACAATCACCATATTGGTATCCACCCAAAGTTTTCTAGGGCTCCAAAGCGCTTTTTTCAACCAGGGCTTCGAGGACTAGTAACTCAACCCACATTTTTCGCCAAGCTTTGAGATCATTTTTCCAACCAAGGCTTCTAGGAATAGTTAAATAAACTAACCAAGGACTTCTAAAGCAGTTTTCCAACCAAGGATTTCAAGACTAATAACCCAACCCAAGCTATTACAGGGCTTCTAGAGCATTTATCCAACCAAGGCTTCCAAGAACTAGTAACTTAACCCATAGCCAAAGGCACACAAAAACCAACCAAAAAAAAAAGACTAAAACCCACAACACCATGGCCATCCAGTAAATGGAAAGGCTAGGAAAAACCACTATCAATCCAGGAAATCCTCCATGCGAATGACAGATCCTAAACAAATAACCACATGCATATTCCATTCATGCCAAAACTAGTGAGGAAATCATACATGCAACTCGATACCTGGAAGAAAAACATGTTGTAGTTGTTGATCCTGATGTCCTCTTATGCTTTCTTGATCTCCCTTTTCCTTCTTTCTCCAAGTCCTAAGTGCACAACACTCCTCCAAGAGTGCTCCAAAAAAACTCAAAGTGTATAATTATATGAGAGAGATGGAATAGAATGAGAACTCCAAAATTGAACTGACAAAATTCTATGAACTGATCCTCAGAAACCTTTTTATTAATGAGGCCTCTAATTTCTTAAATTTTCCATTATTTTGCTTAATTGTGATCCTCACATGCAACCTCTGACCTTTCACCTCCCTTTTCTCCCATTTTCCATTATTTTCATAAATAAATGCCAATAAATTCCACTTTTCCTTTCCATAGCCTTAGCCATTCCCTTTTCCAATTTCCATAGCCATAATAAACCATATGAAAACCCATACTAGGATGTTTTTCCCAAAATTCAACTTAGAATACGTGTTCGATTACCAAGGTCTTATTTTACCTTTATTAAATTTTACATGTATTTTTTACCATGATTGTTATAGAATCATCCCCCTTGGAGGAACACCATCCTTGGTGTTCAATGACACCTACAACCAAAAATACTTCTAAAAGAAAAAAAAATTTCCCATGGAGTTTTATTACTTAGCTCATTGCATTATTTACAATTATCATCCTACAGAGAAGCAAACGAGCATGACAACCATAATGACATGACACCATACCACTTATTGGATCTTTATAACACGACTCATGGAGGTATTACATCCATATAAATATGTACATATACCAAAACATCATACCAAGCATATACCAAAGACATATATCAAGGGAATTCACACAACTGGCGAATAGATAAGGATACGTTGCCCACATCCAATCTTCCATCTCCAGTGTAGCTTCATCGGGCCTAAATTTATTCCACTGCACTTTATCCTACTCGATTTCTTGGTTCCAGAGAATGAGAATATTTCTCTGCAATATACACTGTGGTTCTGGCTGGAATTATCCTTTTGGCTACACCTGCATGACAGACCAGTAAATCACATGATAAACATATTTAAAATACTTATTAAGTAATGATACATGAAAAACATCATGGAATTTCATTGTTGGATGCAGTCCAAGTCGATAGGCTACTGCTCCAATCCTGTCAAGAATAGTGAAAGGTCCACAATACCGAGGATGCAACTTGGCACATGATCTAATGCTCAAGGAGCTCTTCCTACGCTTGATGCTTAAGTACAGTTGTTCCCCAACCTAAAACTCCTTAATAAACCTATTCTGATCCCCATAAATTTTCTTCCCATCTTGTGTTTCCTTCAAATTATTCTTGATTGCCTGCATTTCTTGTTCCATCTCTACCAACATGTCTGGTCCTATTAATACCCTATTAGCTAGATAACTCTAACTAATGGAAGTATTACAACTCTATCCATACAATTTCTCAAATGGAATCATCCTAAGTAACTTCTGGTAACCATTATTATAAGAGAACACAACCAATGGAAGGTACTCCTCCCATATCCTTTGTTGATGCATCACGTACATCCTCAACATGTACTCTAGAATCCTATTGACCCTCTTTGCCTATCCATCTAAGTATGGATGATAATTTTTGTTAAAGTCCAACTCTCTACCCAAACCTACAAATAAATATTTCTAGAATATTGAAGTGAACATAACATCCCTTCTTGATACATCTTCAAAGCACCATGCAATATGACCACATCTCTGATGAATACATGCACTACATCGCTAGCTAAATAAGCATACTTTACTTGAATAAAGTGAACTACTTTAGTTGATTCATATTTATGCAGGAGCGAAATAAAATACAAAAATAGACATAAACACAGAGATGCAGTAGAAATAATACTTCATTTCATTAATATCAAATAACCGAAATATGTTTACAGACATAATGTAAATAAACTAGCTAGGATGATGGTAGCTTATCTCTGAGGAGAGATGTGGTGGCTACATGCCTCTGAACTCTGTTACAATGAGGCTTGAGGGCATATTTATTATTGAGAAACAATGAAAAAATCCTAAACATCGAAAAATCTAACCCTAGGTGAAGCGCCAAAACTATGGGCCCAATTTAGGTAAATTGGTGTTTCAATTTCTCGGGGACGTAAATTTGGCATACAATCTCCCTTTGATGTGCACCATACCTCTTTAGAAATATCTACCTGAGGAGTACAAATTTTGGTGTGAGCAACATCGGTCCATGGCATGTTGCTCCTAGTTTTAACAAAAAACGTTGTTTAGGGCCTCAAAACGGCTCTGAAAGTTTAGGACCCAAAAAACTGCTAAAAATAGTAATTTGTGCCGAAACTGAAAAATTGAAAGAACCGATGGTGGGGGTTCAAATGAAATAGGTGGGTGGCCACCAATATCAACCTAGATCATTACGGTCTACAAATGGATCTGGAAGTTCTGGACCCAATAACCTGCTAAAAATAGTAAGTTGAGCCAAAACTAAAAAACTGAAAGAACTAATGGTGCGGGTCGAAATGGAATAGATGGTTGGACACCAATATCCAACTGGATCATTCCTCCCTCCTTAGGAAGCAATGGTCCCCATTGTGTCAAGTTCCTCCGTGAGAGGCAAATTCCGCTGAACTTGGTATTGGATTTGTCTAGGATGTCATGGACCTACTAGCAGACGTGTTGGATGTGTTCAAGAAATTTGGTTTCCTCAGATAGTACATGTGTGAATTTTGTTTGTGTAATCACATGAGGTATGGCAATATCAGGTGGCGGTGCGCTGAGGGTTAGATCGATGTAGTGCTTGTCCTGACAGTGTAGAGGAACCCCTATGGGTGAGCAGAAAATGTCCTCGTATTCCTCCATGACTTTGTCCATCTACTGCAACCATGCAGGGGAGCCCTGTTTCGAGGTTGTGGCCACAATCTTCTTCTTTCCCTATGAGCGAGTTATAAGGAAAATAAATTTCCTGGTTTGGGAAAAAATCTTACTACGTTGTTTTGAAATAGTCAAGGAGATGGTAGGAGGTGGTATTACCTCTGGTATCCTATATAATTTATTTCCAAAAGTAATAAAAAAAAAACAAGGCTTAAAATAATACACAGTATGTCGCCTTGACAATTATGGTTGGCCCAATAATACATCAGCTACGTCAAGAGGAGCAACATCACACAATACCTCATATGTGAATATCTTGATGTTGTATGGAAGGCAGCGTTGTTGTTGGACGCAGAGATCTCTCCCTGGGTGAAGCCACCCGATGGTATATGGTTGTGGGTGTGCTATGGTTGGTAGGCTGAGCCACTTCACAACCTATGCTGAAATGAGGTTCTTTTGGCTTTTTCTATCGACAAGAAATTGCAGTGGAGAACCCTTCACCCACATCTACGAATGGAAGAGCCCCCCCCCCCCTCCTTTGGATCCTCGGGAGTCGGGATCCTCCCTCTGGAGCTTGGTGGTGGCAACAATGGCATTAGGGTCCACATCAATGATCTGCTTCCATTTTTAATCTCCCTTGTCTGGTTATGGCTCAGGATTAGAACATGTATCTGATTTGGGTGCCTTCAGTTCGACCACCAGCGATTGTTTGGACTAACATTCGTTTGTGCTCTGAGTGGGGTTGATATGAAATTCACACCACTTCCCCGTGTCCTTATTTGGATTTGTGGTGGTGTTTGGAGTCACCCCGCTTTGGCTCTACCCCTTGTTTTGTGGTTCAGGGGCGCCTTTCCCTGGCTTCGGATTCGTGGATCCAAATCCTCACTTCTTCTGCTTAAATTTCTGCTCAATCTTGGTGGCATAGCAATATTCCGTGCCAAGTGAGGTAATGTCGAGGAACTCCATTTCCTCTTGAATGTGTCTATGCAGAAAAATACAGTACTTGAGCATCAAATGTCTCTCTGAATAAATTTATCATTTCATGCACATCTTGATGCCTCTGCTACCGCAGCGTGGTCCATTAAATGTACTTGTCCTCATAGCTCCCCACGGGGTACTATTGTTCCTCGATGCCATCTTGGAATCAATTCCAAGTGGGTGCGGCCGAGAATAGGGAGGGTTCCCCCTCGTCCTTTTTCTCACAGTAGGTTTCCCACCAGTATTTGACATGTGGGGCGGCTCTAAGGAGTGAAAAAATAATCTTTTCTCAGTTGGATAAATCATGGAACGAGAAAGATCCTTCTATCAAATTCAACCATCTATCTATGACATCCGCATATATCTGGCCTTCAACTACAAAAATGTCAAAGTTTACCTGTACCTTGAAGGGAGTGGTGCCTCTAGAGTTTTTGTTGGATGTAGATGCGTCGTAGGTGGGAAACCATTGGAGGATCCGAGCAAAGTTATCCATCATCACGTTCCTTTGTTTTTTGAGGGCATCCTCGAGCAATATTTTTATAGGATCTCCTTCTCCCTCATCTCTATTTTCTTCCACCATGGGGGGTCATCAGGGTTTGCGAGGATGATCTTGTAGGGGTTCAACTAGATCAAGCCCTAACTCCTTATACCCTGACCTCGTTGGGGACATGCAAAGAAAAACAAATAAAGAGCGGACCGTTCTGATACCACTAATTCGGATTTATGTAGGAATGCCATAAAATATAGAAATAAACATAAACATAGAGATGCAGCAGAAATAATACTTCATTTAATTAATATAAAATAACTGAAATATGTTTACAGACATAATGGAAATAAATTAGCTAGGGCAATGGTATCTTATCTCTGAGGAGAGATATGGTGGCTACATGCCTCTAAACTCTGTTACAATGAGGCTTGAGGGCCTATTTATTATTGAGAAACAATGGAGAACTCTTAAACATCTAAAAACATAACCCTAGGAGATGAAGTGCCAAAACTATGGGCCCCGTTTGGGTAAATTGGTGTTTCAACATCCCGGGGACGTAACTTTGGCATACGATCTTTGTTTGACGCGCACCATACCTTGTTAGAAATATCTACCCAAGGAGTACAACTTTTGGTGTGAGAAGAAACTTTCCATGGACCCATGTTGCTCCCGATTTTCCCAAAAAATGTCGTTTAGGGCCTCAAAATGGCTACGGAAGTGCAGGACCCAAAAAACCGCTAAAAATAGTAAGTTGTGCCGAAACTGAAAAACTGAAAGAACCGATGGTGGGGGTTCAAATGAAATAGGTGGGTGGCCACAAATATCGACCTAGACTATTAGGGCCTCCAAAATTCCCCGGCAGTTTAAGACCCAAAAACATGCTAAAATAGTAAGTTGTGCCAAAACTAAAAAACTGAAATAATTGATGGTGCGAGTCCAAATGGCATAGGTGTGTGGCCACCAATATACACCTGGATCATTAGTCAACATGTCCACCACCACCATTATGGAATCGTGTTGTCTAGATGTCCTTAGAAAATCTATAATGAAATCCATTGAAGTGACCTCTCATTTCCACTCTGGAATCACAATTGATTATAGAAATCCACCTGGATGTTTACACTCAGCCTTTACCTGCTGATAATAAAAGAATATCGACACAAAATCTGGAACTTTTTTCTTCAATTTCGGCCAGTAGTAGAACATCTTCATTGTTTTCAATTTATTTTGATATCCCAGGTGACCTAAATACAATTTTACATGAAACTATCTCAAGATATGATTTTTTAGCTCATTGTCATCTGCCACATATATCCCATCCTTAAATCTGACCAATTCGTCCACTGTAAGACAATAGTCCACATCCTGTGCACCTGTACCTATATCTATACTTGTACTCTATTGTAGCATGTGCCTAAACTCCATGTATTCTTATCCTGCTGACCTACTCATAATATTTGAGCCTATAAATATGTCCCATAAGAACTCATAGTTGCTATGTGGTTTACTTGTATTTGCCTGCTAAGAGCATCTGCAACCCTATTTTCTTTACCTTTAATGTACCTAATCACAAATTTGAACTCACTAATTGTGTCCAACCATCTAGCTTGCATGGAATTCAAATTCAGTTGGTCAAATAGATACCCCAATCCACTGTGATCGCTCATCAATAAAAAAAATTTTGTCAAGAAGATAGTGCCTCCACATCTTCAATGTATGAATGATTTCAGCCAACTCAAGATCATGTGTCAGATAATTTTTCTCGTCCTCATTCAGTTTATGTGAATCATAATATACTACTTGTCCTTCCTACATAAGAACTCCACTAATTCCTCTCTTGCAATCATCTGTGCATACCATGAACTCTTTGTCTAGATATGCAATATTTAGCACTGGAGAGTTTGTGAGAAATGGTTTCAAATGGCCAAAACTTGTTGCACGTTCCTTTGTCCATTCAAAATTATTACCTTTTCACTGCAATGACGTGATAGGATATGCAATGCGAGAGAAGCTCCTGATGAACCTCTTGTAGTAACTTGTTAATCCCAAAAATGGTCTTAGCTCATCCACATTCCTAGGAATTTCCCATTCCATGATTGCCCTTATTTTCTATGGATCCACTACTATACCTTCCTTGGAGACCACATGCCCCAAGTAGTGTACCTCTATTTTAAAGAAACATCATTTGCTAAGAATATCATACAACTAATTCTCTCTTAGAAATCTCAGAATTGTTGTTGAATGTTCGACATGATCTTCCTCATTCTTAGAATATAACAATATATCATCAATGAATACAATAATAAAATTGTCCAGATAAGGATGCAACGCACTATTCATAAAGCACATAAAAGTATCTAGAGAATTAGTCCAACCGAAATAAACTAAAACAAATTCATAATGTCCATACTTGGTTCGAAAAGCTACCTTGTGAATTTCACCTTCTTTAATGTGTGCCTGATGATATCCTGATCTCTTATCAATGTTCAATAACACTTCTACTCCCTTCAATTGATCAAACAAGTTATCAATCCTCAGCAACAAATACATGTTCCTAATGGTCATTGTCACCTTTTTCAACTTCCTATAATCAATGCATAACCTAAAAGTACCATCCTTCTTCTTCGCAAACAATATTGGTGCACCCCATTGTTATACATTTGGCCTAATGTACCATTTTTCAAGAATTTGCTTTAACTACAACTTCATCTCTAGCAACTCTAGAGTGCTCATCCTCTATGGTGCTTTTGATGCTGGTGTTGACCCTGCTACTAACTCAATAGAAAAATCCACTTCATTGTGAGGTGGTAACTCTAAAATATCTACGGGGAATACATCCTTAAACTATTGTAGAACTAGGTACCTACTCAAGGCATCCACATCCTAAAATTATTTACCTTTTCCACTAGAAATATGCACTGCAAATAAAACACACCCTTTCGTACAACTGCACTTCACCTGCATAATTTTTATCATTCTAGTGGATGTTTCCTTTTTTTTACCCTATAATATTCTCTTTTCTCCATCATCATCCAAGGAATCAATGGAATTTTCATAACAATCCACCTTGGTCCTATGAATATACAACCAATCCATACCCCACAATATAGTATATGAACCCAAAAGCAATACATTCAAATGTGTTGATGTATACATACCATTCAACTCAAATGCATAATCTCTTACCCAATAATGAACTCGCTTATTTGTACCTATATTCAACTGCACTGACCAAGACTATGCATGCACTTATTTATTCAAACCACACTTATCCACCATGTCAATATTAACATAACTATAATTAGATCTAGGTTTAATCAAAATAGAAAAAACTTGATCACGAAGCTTATCGTCCATCTCGATTATAGATGCATGGGGATATTCCTACCTATTTTCCAATGCTGCATAGATCCTAATAACATTATGTCCAA